>PVLC010008606.1:0-57589 GCA_004027655.1 Graphiurus murinus | reverse complement strand
TCTCTCTCTCTCTCTCTCTCTCTCTCTCTCTCTCTCTCTCTCTCTCTCTCTCTCTCTCTCTTTTTAGAAGGATGGTGGAATAGAACCATGCTAGAAGGGACACAGTGGCTCTATAATTGCCTTAATATTTGGAATTTATTTTCAATTATTTTAGATTATCAATTGAATAAAAAGTAAGGAAAGGACTTTCTTACATACTCAGAAAAAAAACTATTAAAGCAATATTGACAATCCAAGCAATTACCCGCACTAACATTTTCTCTCATTAGTGCATTCAATAATATATATACACACACACATATATGTATATGTATATGTGTGTATGTGTATGTGTGTTATTAGGATTGAGCCCAGAGGTATTCTACCTCGGAGCCACACCCCCAGTCCTATTTTTATTTTTATTTTTAAACATTGTCTTCCTAGGTTGATAAGAAGCTCACTACCTCCTGAGGCTGTCCTCGAACCTACGATTCTCCTGTCACAACCTCACAAGTACTTGGATTACAGGCATATTCCACCATTCCTGGCTCAATACCATATAAATTTTTTCTTGTTCTACTAAATCCTTAGTTAGTAATCTGATGAAAAAGACCCTGAAAATTCTGACCCAGTCTACTTGTACGTTGTAAAACTATATTAGCATGTCAACTTAAAAGCTACTGTTTGAATGGCCAGTAGTTTAAAGTAGGGGTACAAGTATTTTTCCCAGGGCTCTGAGATGGCCCTCCTTTACTGAACATCCCCCGCCCCCGCCAAAATGTTCATGTGTACCTTCCAGGAGAGCATTGAGAAGAGCAAGCACCAGTGAAAGAAAAAATCAAATAAAAAAACCCACTATTTTCTTTTGCTAGCATCTTAATGGAGGTGAGTGATTTAGCACTATATTTTATAATAGTAAAATATAGGAATCTATGCCATCCTATTGGGACAAAGAAGCTTGCTTTTTCATTAGAGTTTTGATCAGTGTTTCTTTTACAGTGTTAAAGATGGATATTGAGAAATCTCTGGGGACTTCACAAAGAGCATACAATTTCTGAAATCTTCATGTTAGTAAAAGTTTGCCTGATTGTCTCCTCAAGCTGAGCACTTCCTATGTATTTCTTAGAATAGTAATACATCGAAAATAAAGCTATTTTTAGCGAGGGGTGAGAAAACAAACTTTTGTGATTCTTCAAGGATCCTCTGGGAAATCTCAAAGATAATTTTATATAAAAGTGTCCAGGAAGCTATTATAATTGTTATGGCTAATATTATTAGTATGTAATTATACAATTATTAGGATATGAGTTATCAAAGAATTCAGAGGTGAAAATCTGGCAAAAAAGAGACACGGAGTGCTAGAGACAAAGGTACTGTCATAGGTATTTATTCAATTTGGTAGTAAACATTTAAAAATAATCACAATGTCATATAATGCAGAAGACACTGCCTGGCATTCCACAGGGCAACTTGTTTTTGTTTAAACCTTTCAAAATAAAAATAGAGCTGAGAAATTTAGAGTAAAAGTGAAATAAATGTTGAAAAATAAAATAGATTTAGGATCCATATTACTAAATATCCATGTGAAATATATACGTGTGTGTATATATACATGGCCCCTGTCCATCCCTAACTGAAGGCAGAAGCTGGGTATCATCTGCCTAAGAAAAAAGATGAGTTTGTGAGGATGTGGAAGTGGTATAGAAGAAAGCAAGAGAAATAGACAGGTCCATTTTAGGAAAAGCATGTCAAGCTCACCTTTGGTGCCAAATGGCAGACTGATGGTGACTCAGGTGACTGATGGTGATTTGAGTAGACAGGCAGGTGCATTCCACACTGGAGAGGGGCTCCTTAGATGCACTTGCAGCCTTGGGCAGCCATGCTTGCATACCGGGAGAGGGGAGACTTGGGCTTGAACATGGACTTGCCCCAGCCTAGTCTTCTGACCCTGGGGAAGTTGATTTGTTTATCTGAACCTCTGGAGTCTCATCTGCAAAGGGGGACAATGGGATTGTTGGTATTGTATTAGTCTGCTTTCCATCACTATAATGAAATATGTAGGCAGGATACCTGTTTGGAGAAAGGGGTTTATATAGCTCATGGTTTGGGGGTTGAATGCCCAGACAACAAGGCACAGGCTCTGTCAAGGGTCCCTGGACCAATGACAAGAGCAGGTACCAGGACAGGAAATCATGTCTTCAAACAGGATGCAGGCAGAGGTTGGGTGGGGCCAGGTGGGGGATTTTATAGCAGTTCTCTAGAGAGAAGTAACCAGGGGCCCAAGAGAAATGTTTTAATCCTTTCAAAGGTGTATCTAACTGAACTAAGAACTTCTCATTGCACACACACACACACACACACACACACACACACACACACACACACGTTGCATAGCACAACCCTGAACATTGCCTCTATAGCCTCTCAGCAGGATGAAATTCAGCATAGGAAGCCTTGGGCCCTTCACAAGTCCAGCAAGAACACACCATCCACGTGTCTCACCAGGAGACATGGAGATTGGACGACCAGGCTTTGCAAACTCCCAGACATTTGGGCCCTTTTCCCCACACCTACCTCCTGAGAGTGGGGATCCTGGAGGCTCAGGGTGCTTCTGTTCTCCCAGCCTTTCCACTGACCTCCTGCCACTGTCCACAGGGCCCATGGGTCCACACAGGCCATGCACCCCTCCAGGAGACAAGCTGAGTGTAGAATGCTTCAAAGGCATAAACATCAGTGGACAATGACTCCATTCACAGATTGACTGCTATTTCAGTTAACAGCTAATGGGGCTTCCTAAATATCTCACAAAGCTTTATGAGCCTCTTAGAAAACAGACCTTTGGCTGCTCCGACTGAAAGGCAGTTTATGAAGTGGAAAGAACACTGTGCGGGTAGGGGACCTATGTAGGGAAACTCACTCTGTGTTGTCCTTGTTTAAAATTTGCTTTGTGATTTGTTCAAATCACGTAACCTCCTTGGACTGCAGCTTTTGATGCTGGTAGAGTTGTGTTTCATTTGCATATTAAGAGTGCTAAAGGCTTTCCTCTAGAACTTTTAGAAGTAACATGAAGGTCAGATGTGATGGCACTTCTGGAAGCATGAAACCTATCCCAAAGTCTTCCACAGAACACGTTTTGCTACATTTAAATTTTGCTTTTGCTTGTATTGTCCACCATATCCAACAGCAGGTAGGCTTCTCTTGGGCACAGCAGAGACAAGGAGCAGAAGGTGCATTTTGTTTCTACAAAACAAATCTGCCATAGGCTATCCTCTGAAAAACATTCACACCCTGCTCCAGCTCTGCCGGTCCATATGTGTGCCTTTAGAAATATCAATGAAATGAAAACTGCCCCCCAGAAGCGCCTCCTTGGCAAGTGTACTTCTACGGAAAATGCAATGCTTTCTCACATATTTGGTTTTTGTCAAAGTGAAAGTCTATCTATTAAAATGTGTCCTCTGTAAGAATTCATCAGTGAAGATCGTTATAGCTTCCTTAATTGAACTTTTAACTAGACCACTGAGATTACTTTAAATGTTTCCTTTGATTATGTGTTGAGTACTATGACTCGCCCCATAGAAGTAGCAAAATTGACATTTTCTGCCTTATCTTCTTTAAAGGGTTCAGATAAGGATAATTTCATTAGTTCCTGGGTCCTAGAGCTAAGGAAATGGTTTTAAATAGACTTCACCATTTAGTCTATTCATGTAGACAAATTAATTTAACCATAATGTTTAGAAAAAACTCTAAACATCCATAATTATGAATTTAAAAAACAACATTTTTTAAAAGAATGACAAAGATAAAAAATAAAAGACATAACTGATCCTCAGAAAAATGGGCTTTTGTTAATCTCTTGATTCTGCCACTAGAATGTTAATTACATGTTTTTTTGTTGTTGTTGTTTTTTGGGTTTTTTTTTGTTTTTTGGTCTTCAGAGGTTTGCTTTGTTATCTGAATAATTAATTATTTATTCTATAGTTTAAACTAATTAGCCTTTTTCTAAGAAAAATATCTTGTAGTTGTAATATTCTTTTAGCATTAAAGTAATTACATCAAGCAAATCAAAGCCATATTTGAGGATAAAAATGGGAGGTTTTGCATTAAATGGTGGACGGCTGAACACCTTTAAAACCCAGCTATCAAAGTGCTGTGACACATTAAAGCAAGAAGCATCATTGACTTTCAGTGACTTGTGAAGGGAAAAATAGACAACTACTAAACATGTCTTGCTAGACTCAGGAGTGAATTGCAAAATGTAGAATCATGAGATATCCTAGGTTGAAGTTCTTCTCTCAAATTTTTGGGTCAGATATATTTAGCCACACAACCTGTACTTAAAATTAAACATCAAGAACTATATGCACATTTGAAAAATGATTATGTTTCTCTTTTTAATGTATGGCAAAGAATTATATACTTCCTAGAAATTTTCCTGCATCAGAAATCACAGACACATATTAATTGCACAAATTTAAAACACATAAGTAAGAAAGAACATACATAATTCTATAAATTTTGAAGCAACCTTTCTTCTCATTATAAACTTATTACAATAATTTAGTTGAAATGAAATTATATGACAAGCATATAATTTTGTGCATCTGTCCTGGTAAAAGATAAAATGAAAATAACCTCCCTCATACTGAGCACTGTTAATATACACATTGTTTTCTGGAATCTGTTTTCTTCTATAAATTTTGCCTGCAAAGGGAGTGTCTCTCTCTGTGTACTTAATTGTGATTGGGAAGGCTTGTATTATATGGTGGGGCAGGCTTCTCATGAGCAGTCAAGGAAGGACAATCAGAGTGCCTTGTATTCCTGCTGCAGAAAACCTCCTTCCAGGGTGACTTGGGGTCTTCTAACTCCTCTGCACCCTGTGGTCAGTGATTCCAAATTGGTCATGGCAGCTCTACCCTCCCATCTCCCACAACTTATAATTCTGGATTCTACCATTTATATTTAGTTTTTATGGCAGAAGATTTGTCGGTGCATTCAGGAGGCTAACAGGTTCTATAGCTGCCAAAGCATACATTGTGAAAGTTACATCAAATTTCTTGACTTGCCTGTGAGACCAAATCCTTCAGTTCATTCATTATCTTGCCAGAGAATTGACCAGTAGAATGTTATTTGATGTTGTAGTGGTTCCATGCCCTGTCTCGGGTGTCCTAAGTGGTTAACAAGAAGATAATTGGCACTACTCTTCTCCCTACATGTAGAGGATGTTAGAAGTATGCTCTAAGATAGAAGCTAGTGCTCCTTGGTAAACTAGCATTAATTTGAAATGCTTTCAAATAAACAAATGTCTCTATTATGATTATGTATCTTCTATTCTCTAGTTCAGTAATACCAGATGAAATATTTTTCAGCTAGCTCTCTAATTGTTAAATCTTATTTGGACACCTGATAAGGTATAGAAGGAAAGAAGGAAGGAAGGAAGGAAGGAACGAAGGAAGGAAGGAAGGGATGAAGGAAATGAGGGAGGAAAAGGAAAGAAAATAAGGGAGGGAGGGAGACAGAAAAAGAATAGAGGGAGAAAGTGAGAGTGACTGAAGAGGGAGGGAGAGAAAGAAAGCTATATAGAGGTAGAGAAGAAAAAGGCTGCTCGTGCCAGTTGTGATGTGGAATAGAGTGTACTGGTATTTCTTGTTGTAGCCAGGAGTGACAGCTGGCCTTGGTCTCTTTAGGGATGTAGATGGAAGTTTTTTTGTTTTGTTTTTTTTGCAGCGTGTAATCTCTACAACACTCCATTTTGTTCTCCCCATGGATTCAGTCAGTCCCTGTCTTGGCAGAGTTCTTAATGCCAATTCTAAGCATGTGCTTAATTTGTCTCTGAAAACTCTTTGCTCCAGCACAAATATATGCCAAAAGCAAATTGGCAGAGATTCTTCACATAGGAAAATTATTTCCTGTGTCCACAAATATCCTTCTATTTGCTTGCTGTAGCTCCAAGGTCTGAGGATTATAGAATGGGAAAAAATCTTCTTCTGGTCAAGTTTGCACTATAGTTGACACATATACCTCTGAATAGTTTTTGTCAATATTATTTTTGTGTAGTGGAAACTTTGTCAATGTTGGGAACTGGGACTGAATAATCAGATTTACTTCAGACACAGGGTGAAATCTGGAATTTTGAAAAGAAAATCAATATTTTATTCAGGGCTCTTTTGGCAGTATCTATGCTAATCTTTGTACAAGCAAAGTTATTTAAAACTCAGGACCTATATTTATTACCTTTCTCATTTTTATAGTTAAGAAAAATGATTCAGAGACAGTTGAAGACATTTGCTGAAGAGTCTAGCTCTGATTGTGACGGGGTGAAGACTTCCTCTCTGGTTCCACAGCTTCTCTTCATGTTGTCCTGTCTTTCTACACCATTTACTATGATTCTATTCCTCTGCATTCTTTTTTATAATTTATGGAATTTCACTAGGGAAAATACATAGACAGGCATAGTAAGAAGGAGCTTTGAGCCGGGCATGGTGGCGCACGCTTGTAATCCCAGCATTCGGGAGGCTGAGACCGGAGGATCCGGGTTCGCGGCCAGCCTCAGCTACCTAGTGAGGCATTCCGCAACTTAGTGAGACCCAGTTTCGAAATAAAGAGTAAAAAATAGGGCTGGGGGTGTAGCTCGAAGGTAGAACGCCTCTGAGTTCAATCCCTAGTACCGCAAAAAAAAAAAAAAAAAAAAAAAAAAGGAGCTTTGGACTCCATAGATGCTTGGTCCCAGTCAAGTTACCTTGGGCTTTGCCCCACAACCCAGGCTTTCTTAAGCCTCTGCTTCCCTCTTGGTGACAATGAGTCCTCTAAGGGGTGGGTAGGGTTGTAAAAATCAGGACTGCATTTCTGTCTACTACTATCTATCTAATAAGAAGGTTGCTTGAAGTAGAGGTGTACTTTACTAGCTTGGGGGATTGATAAGCATTAAAATCAATGTTTATTCACAAAAGTATAGATGATACCAATGCAGAAAGCCTTTTCCACTTCTGAACATGACAGGCTGGGCAAAAAGTGTTTATCAGAACCACTGGCAGCAATACTGGGAAGCCATCTTTGATAGAGCCGTGTACTACTACTAGGGCTACGGATCAATAGGAAGGAACCAAGAAAAACAAACATGTAGTCAGGCCTCACTCTCTAACTGATCATTCATCTATGGGCAGTAAATACCATTAGCTGACCCAGCTTAAGTTAAAAAGATCAGCCTCCTAGGTGAAGGAGGAAATAGTGGAGAATAGATATGGAGAGCCAACACACACAACAGCCCTCACAGTCACATGAAAAACAATTAGTATCTAAAATAGTTGTACTTATCCTTTGTAATATCCATTCTGTACAAGTTTAATTGACTACTATTTTATACATCTTATTGGATAAATAAAACTCTCAACTGACTCCCAGCAGAACTGTATAGAATATCAATAGCTACAGACATTCATTCGGGGTGCACTGGTCTATGGAAATTCCCATTCATCAGGAATGCAGATGGTAATTTATGTTACTGTGCTCACATGGTGCTCTGGATGTCCATGCACCAAATGGACTGTGCCAGTTGTCCTCCCCTTCCAAAGGCAGGGAGCCACCATCACTAAACATCTCTACATCACATTGAAGGTATTGTCTTTGGAAAAGTGACAAAAAAATCTCTACCACTCTTTTGAACTGACAAATGTAATTTAATTAAAAAAAAAGATGGTTTTGTCCTGCAAAGTGTTATAGTTTTTCTCCCATAGGATTCTCTTTTCTATGTCAAAAGCAAATCATTTCAACATAACAGAAAAAACAAACAATTACTCACTGGTGGGAGATAAATCTTTATGAAGTATTCAGAGGACTGGCTGCCCTTTGTTCTGCAATTCTCTTTTCAATAATGTTAAAGTAGAGAACTTTAGAAGATAGTGATCGCACTTTTGCTAAGAGCAAATAGTAGATGGAGCTTACTGTCTAATATAATGAACTTGACATCTTCCTCCAAAGCGAAGGTTAGACTTGTGTTATAGTTAGATATAAAATGTCCTCTAAAGAGCTCATTTACTAGTGTTCGGGGCTGATATAATTGACCCACGAGGGTAATAATCCCCACAATGGATAAATCCATTGTAATGGATTTACCTGGGGAGTGGTCTGGGCGTAGGTTGTGGCTAGAAGGGTGGGTCCCTGGGGTATGTCCTTAGGGAGTATATATAGTCCTCCAACCCCTTTCTCTCTTGCTCACTTCCTGCTTCCATGTTGTGAGCATAGCCCATGTGCTCTCCCTCTCTCTGCTTCCTGCCACCATGCTCTGAAATTCACCATCCTTGACTTCACATGTACTGAAGCCAAAACCACAAAGAAGTAAATATTTTTTCTACATTGCATGGTCAGGTCTTTAGATTATGACTGCAAAATACTATCAGAACAGCTTGTCCCTTCTCATTGTAAAAACTGAAAGAAGTCTCTTGCTGTACTGTCTATCATGGCTGAAGATGTCACTTGGTTCTTGCTACCCAATGAGAACAGGGGTTGAAGAAACTGATGCTAAATAAATAAATAAATAAATAAATAAATAAATAAATAAATAAATAAATAAATAAATGCCAACATTCTGGCTATCATTGCAGTGATAAAATCCTTTCCTTCCAGCCCCTAAGAAGAATGAAATCTCAGAGGCTTCATGGTCCTGACAATTTGGGTGGATGGACATGGGACCTGAAAAAGGCATAGCTTTCTGGAAAAAGATGTGCATCTCATAGACTTATTAATGAGATTTGGAAGAAGTCCACAAAGATCAGTGGCAAACATGATAGCCAAATTTCATGCTAATCTGAAAAATCAGTGATCCTACCCTTATTGCTATTTAATAAGGAAAAATGGGGGGAGTGCTTGCAGGTAAATACAGGGAAAAGTTCAAAGGCAGCTGTCTTAACCTCGTGTAGATTGTCATTCATTCTTATCTCCTCCTGGCAGTAGGACTTTATGCCCACCTGGCAGACAGACTCAGGTTTCTCTCATTCTAATAATTAGTAGTAAGAATTCTCCTGGGTGGGCAGGAGGTTCATACTTCTGTCAGAAGAAATTATTTTAACATAGAAGCAGCAAAACTGAGCATGATAGGAAGGAAGATTGGTTACCGATGTGTGCAGAAATGGGGCAAATTGTTAAAATCGTGGTTCTGTTGCCTCACTTGGAAGAGTCAGAGACTGGGGACTATATATGTCATACAGAAATGGTGACAGATGACCTTGTTCCACACTTCTTCCAGTCCAACCTGAAAACTCAAGATCCATTTGGACAAGAGAGCAATAAGTCTCCAAGTTCATTGTTAGTTCTTCAGTGGGTTCTAACTGATGTAAGGGAGCTGTGGCATCTGGGAAATATTTCTATTATGCAGACACATGACATGGGATCCACAGATAAAACACTACTGGTGTTCAGAATCTCAGGACACAATGGTGGGCAACCATTTCTTGGAAATAAAAAGTGATGCATTATGTTATAGATATCAAATTAAGTATCAGAATTGAATACATGGTTTGAAAAAAGGAATGGATTCATTCTGGGAAGGAAATGAATTTGTAATGCATAAACGAGTGGATGAATTAAGAATCCTGTAATTATATTCTTATATTTTTGTCTTTTTCATACTTTTATTGGTACTTTATAGTCTCACATCATAATATAGTTTATAGTGATGGTAACATACATGCACACAGCACTTGGTGGGCTTTCCCCTGGTTCCCTCTCCATTACCTCCTTCTCCACATAGGATATTGAGATTGACATTGATATTTTTACATATGTATATAATACTACTGGAAGTGTTTCCTTCATTGATTCTCCCTCTCCACCAATCCCTTCCCCTAGACCCCTTGCTGGCTCCACTGGAGTTTCTACTCCATTATCTGAAGTCACTCTGCTACTCTGATTACTCCTTAGCATATGTATATGAAAACAAAACAAAAAAAACATGACTTCATTTACTGTGCCTAACTAATTTCACTCAATATAATGTTCTCCATATCCATTCATTTTTCTGGAAATGATATTATTTTGTTCTTCTTTATTGCTGAGTAGAATATCATTGTGTGAATACCCCATAATTTTGTATCCATTCATCTGTTGATGGGTACCTGGGTTGGTTCCATAATTTGGTTTTTGTGCATTTTGATGCTATAAACATGGATATGCATGTATTACTAAATATTCTGACTTCAGTCCCTTTGAAAAGATACCCAAGAGTGATATAGCTAGATCAAAGGGTGGATCCATTCCCAGCTTTCTGAGGAATCTACACACTGATCTCCATAGTGGCTCCATTAATTTGCAATTCCATCAACAGTGTAGAAGTGTTCCTATTTTCCTACATCCCCAACAGCATTTATTATTGCTTGACTTTTTGATTATTGCCATTCTGACTGAGGTTAGATGAAATTTCAGTGTAGTTTTGATTTGCATCTACAAGATTGCTAATGGTGTTGAACACTTTTTTATGTATTTATTGGACATTTGTATATTATCTCTTTTTTTGTGAAGTGTCAATTTAATTGAATTGTCCATTTCTTGATTAGGTTATTTGTTTTTTTTAATATTAAGTATTGTAAGAAACTTTGTATATTCTAGATATTAGTTCTATATCAGAGGAATAGCTGGTGAAGATCTCCATTTCTGTAGCTCTCTTTTTAGATTTCTGATGGTTTCCACAGATGAGCAGAAACAGTTTAGTTTAATGCTATCCTATTTATTAATTCTTGTTTTAATTTTTTGACTTCTGGGTGTCTTATTGAGGAAGTTTATACCTGCTTCTGTATGGTAGATTGTTGGACTTATTCCCTCCTCCAGTTATTTTAAATCTCTGATTTAATTTTCAGCTCTTTGATCCATCTTAAGTAGATTCTTGTGCATGATGAGAGGCCAGGATTTAATTCCATTTTTCTACAAATAGATAACCAGATTTCTCAACACCATTTGTTGAAAAAGCTACCTTTTCTTCTTTTAATTTTTTATAATAATTGGTGCATTGTAATCGTATCTTTGTTAGGTACAAGCTGATAAAGGCATATATGCACACCTTTATCATTTTACCCCTTCCCCACTTTCCACCCCACTCCCTCACCCTCCCTCCTTCTCAAGTTCAGTTTAGTGATTGACTTTGATATATTTGTGAAAGTACATCATGAGCATTACGGTGCCCCCCACATCCATCCCACTCAGTTAAGTCAACTTCTTTGCTCATCTAGGGTTTCTCCTTTTCCATCTGGAGTCCCCTTATGCCCCATCTTCTCCCTAGCATCCACATATCAGAGAGAAATTATGTTTTTTTACTCTTTGTGATTGACTAATCTCACTTAACATAATGTTTTCCAGTTGCATCCATTTCCCTGCAAATAACATGATTTTGTTCTTCTTTATGGCTGAGAAATATTCCATTGTGTACATGTCCCATAGTTTTGTAATCCATTCATCTGTCGATGGACATCTTGGCTGTTTCCATAGTTTGGCAATTGTGAATTGTGCAGCTATAAACATAGATATACATGCATTGGTCTGATAGTTTGGTTTCCATTCTTTTGGGTAGATACCCAGAAGTGGTATTGCTGGATCATATGGTAGGTTCGTTCCCATTCGTCTGAGGAACCTCCATATTGTTTTCCAAAGTGATTGCACTGATTTGCAATCCCACCAACAATGTATTAGGGTTCCCATTTCTCCACATCCTCGCCAGCATTTGTTGTTGTTCATGTTTTTTATGATTTCCATTATGATTGGAGTTGGTGAAATCTCCAATGTATATGCTTGGCAACTTTTTCAAAAATCATTTGGCTATAATTGTGTGGATTAGTTTCTGTACTTTCTATTGTGTTTCAGTAGTCCATGTGTCTGTGTGTGTGCCAATACTATGCTGCTTTTTTTTTTCTTTCCCACTCCTTTTACTATTATTTTTTATTTTTAATTGGTGCATTGTAAATCATACATCTTAGTTAGGTACAAACTGGTATAGGTAAAGGCATATGTGCACACATTTCTCATTTAACCCTTCCCCAATTCCCGCCCCACTCCCTCCTCCTCCCTCCTTCTCAAAGTCAGTTTAGTGACTGACTGATGTGCTCATGAAAGTACATCATGCTCATTAGGGTGTCCCCCCTCCTTGCATCACCTCCCGATAAGTCAAGTTCTTTGATCATCTAAGGATTCTCCGTCTTCATCTGGAGTCCCTCTTATGTCCTGTTTTCTCCCTAGCTTCCACATATTAGGAGAGCATATGATTTTTTACTTTTTGTGACTGACTAATCTCACTTAACATAGTGTTTTCCAGTTTCATCTGTTTCCCTGCAAATAACATGATTTTGTTCTTCTCTATGGCTGAGTAATATTCCATTGTGTACATATCCCATAGTTTTGTAATCCATTCATCTGTTGATGGACATCTTGGCTGGTTCCATAGTTTGGCTATTGTGAAGTGTGCAGCTATAAACATAGATGCATATACATCGGTCTGATAGTTTGTTTCCATTCTTTTGGGTAGATACCCAGAAGTGATATTGCTGGATCATATGGTGGGTTCATTCCCGTTCGTCTGAGAATCCTCCATACTGTTTCCCAGAGAGGTTGCACTAGTTTGCAATCCCACCAACAGTGTATTAGGGTTCCCACTTCTCCACATCCTCGCCAGGAGTTGTTATTGTTCGTGTTTTTTATGATTGCCATTCTGACTGGAGTTAGGTGAAATCTCAAGGTAGTTTTGATTTGCATCTCTCTGATTGCTAATGATGTGGAACATTTCCTCATACACTTATTGGCCATTTGTATTTCTTCTTTTGTGAAGTGTCTATTTAGATCCTTTGCCCATTTTTTGATTGGATTGTTTGCTTTCTTAGCTGTGATTTTCTTGAGTTCTTTGTGTATCCTAGATATTAGACCTCGATCTGTAGAGTAACTGGCAAAAATCTTCTCCCACTCTGTGGGCTCTCTGTTGAGGTTCTTGATAGTTTCCTTTGCTGCACAGAAGCTCTTCAGTTTAATGCAATCCCATGTATTGATCTTCCTGAGGGTTGCTTGTGCTTTTGAGGTCTGGTTGAGAAAGTTTTTACCTGTGTCTATGTGTTGAAATGTTGGTCCTATGCCCTCTTCAAGTAGCTGCAAGGTCTCTGGCCTGACTTCCAGGTCTTTGATCCACCTTGAGTTGACTCTTGTGCAGGGTGAGAAAGTGGGGTTTATTTCTAGTTTCCTGCATATGGTTAACCAGTTTTGCCAACACCATTTGTTAAAGAAGCTATCCTTTTTCTAGTGTATATTTTTGGCTCCCTTATCAAAAATCAGTTGACTGTAAGTCTGTGGGTCTGTTTCTGAGACTTCTATTCTGCTCCATTGGTCTGTGTGTCTGTTTTTGTGGCAATACCAGGCTGTTTTAATTACTGTGGCTTTGTTCCATCTTCTAAGGTCTTCATTGATTTCTTTTTTTGGGTTTTTGTAGTTTTCCTTATAGAGGTCTCTTTGGTTAGGTTTATCCCTAAATACTTTATTTTTTGGGATGCTATTGTAAGAGGAATCTTTTTCTGGATTTCTTTTTCAGCATTTTTATGGTTGGCATACAGGAAATCTTCTGACTTTTTAAGATTGATTTTGTATCCAGACACTTTGCTGAATTTGTTGATAAGTTCTATAAGGTTTTTGACTGACTTTGTTGGATCTTCTAAGTATAGTATCATGTCACTTGCAAAAAGGGATAGTTTTAGTTCTTCTTTCCCTATTTTTACCCCTTTGATTAACTTCTCTTGCCTTATTGCTCTGGCTAGAGTCTCAAGTAATATGTTGAAAGAAGAGATGATAATGGACATCCTTGTCTTGTTTCTGTTTTTAGTGGAACTCTTGCAGTTTTTCTCCATTTAATATGATATTGGCTGTAGACCTATTGTATATTGCCTCTATGATTTTGAGGTATTCTATTTCAATTCTCTGCGGTGCTTTTAGCATGAATGGGTGTTGGATCTTGTCAAATGCTTTTTCAACATCAATTGAGATGAGCATGTGATTTTTGTCTTTGATTCTGTTTATGTGGTGAATTACATGGATTGTTTTTCATATGTTGACCCAGACTTGCATCCCTGGGATGAACCCACTTGATCACGGTGTATAATTTTCTTGATGTGGTTTTGAATGCACATTGCTAGTATTTTGTTTAGCAGTTTTGCATCTAAGTTCATCAATGATATAAGCCTATCATTTTCTTTTCTTGAGCTGTCTTTATTTGGCTTTGGTATTAATGCGATGTTAATTTCATAGAAAGTGTTTGGCAGGGTCCCGTTTCTTTCTATTTCATGGAATAGTTTGAGGAGTATTGGTATTAGCTCTTCATAAATATTTTATAAAATTCACTTGGAAAACCATCTGGCCCTGGGCTTTTGTTTGATGGTAAACTTTTTTGCTGTTTCTATTTCTTTGATTTTTATTGATTGATTTAAGTTTTCTATATCTTCTTGGCTCAATTTAGGAAGGTTGTATGTATCTAAAAAATTGTCAATTTCTTCTAGATTTTCCATTTTTTTGGAGTATAGTTTTTCAAAATAGTTTCTGATGATCCTCTGTATTTCTGCACTGTCAGTGGTAATATCACCTTTTTCATCTCTTATTTTGGTAATTTGGGTTGATTCTCTCTTTCTTTTGGTGAGGTTGGCCAATGATTTATCAATCTTGTTTATTTTTTCAAGAAACCAACTTTTGGTTTTGTTGATTCTGTACTGTTTTTTTTATTCTGTACTTCATTAATTTCTGCTGTGATTTTTATGATTTCCTTTCTTCTCCTAGCTTTGGGGTTGGACTGTTCTTGTTTTTGTAGGGCTTTGAGCTGTGTCATTAGGTTATTTGGTGATTTTCTGTTCTTCTTATGTGGGCACTCAGTGCTATAAATTTTCCTCTTAGTACTGCCTTTAAGGTGTCCCAGTAGTTTTGATATGTTGTTTCTCTGTTTTCATTGGTTTCTAGGAATTTTTTAATTTCTCCCCTTACTTCTTCTATGACCCAATCCTCATTCAGCAATGTGGTGTTCAGTCTCTACGTGTTTACATGGTTACTCTGGGTCTTCTTACAGTTGATTTCTAGTTTCACTCCATTGTGGTCTGAAAAGATGCAGTGAATTATGTTACTTTTTTTAATTTGCCAGTGCTCTCTTTGTGGCCCTGAATGTGGTATATTTTGGAGAAGGTTCCATGCACTGCTGAGAAAAATGTGAATTCAGCTGTAGTTGGGTGAAATATTCTGTATATGTCTAACAGGTCCATTTGGTTTATGGTATTATTTAGGTCTGAAGCACCTTTACTGACCTTTTTTTAGAAGATCAATCTAGTGATGTGAGAGGAATATTGAAGTCTCCTAGTATTACTGTATTGGGATCTATGTGTGACTTTATAACATGCAGAGTTTGTTTTATGAAAGTGGCTGCACATATGTTTGGGGCATAGATGTTGATAATTGTTTACCTCTTGCTGGATTGTTCCTTTTACTAGTAAAAGGTGACCTGCTTTGTCTCTTTTGATGAACTTAGGCTTGAAATCTAATTTATCTGATATCATATTTGCTACTCCTGCTTGTCTTCGAGTTCCATTGGCATGGATTACCTTACTATAGCCCTTCCCCCTTAGTTTGTGGGAATCTTTGCTTGTAAGGTGTGTTTCTTGCAGGCAGCATATAGATAGATTCTGGGTTTTAATCCATTTTGCCACCTTGTGCCTTTTTATTGGGGAGTTGAGACCATTTATATTCAGTGTGATTATTGAGAGGTGATTTTTAGGTCCTAACGTTTTGAGTTTTCACTTCTGTTTGCGGTAGTGTTTGTTCTTCTTTGCTTAGTTGTTGGCTTCCTGGAAAGTATTGTTTCTCTGGTTCTGATGTTTACTTGTTAGTTCTTCTTTGCAGTTTATCTCTTTGAGTATTTTCTCTAGTGCTGGTTTGGAAGACATAAATTCTTTCATTTTCTGTTTATCATGGAAGGTTTTTGTATCCCTGTCAATTTTGAGACAGAGTTTGGCTGGGTATGAGAATCTTGGCTGCAAGTTATTTTCCTTCAGAGTTTGGATTATGTTACTCCAACCTCTTCAGGCTTTCATGACTTGGTTTGGGAAGTCTGGAGTGATTCTAATTGTTTTGCCTCTAAATGTCACTTGGCCTTTTACTTTTGTTGCCTTTAGAATTCTTTCGATAGCCTCTACATTAGTCAGCTTGATTATTATGTGGCATGGTGAACCTCTTCTTTGGTCTTGTATAAAGGGAGTTCTATATGTTTTCTGTATCTGTGTGTCTACTTCTCTTTCTATGCTTGGAAAATTCTCTGATATTACTTCTTTGAAAAGGTTGTTTATTCCATTAGTTTAAATTTCTAATCCCTCTTCTATGCCTATTATTCTTAGGTTAGCTCTTTTAAAATTGGTCAAGATCTCATCGATGTCGAATTCATACTATCGAATTTTTTTTCTAGATTATGTATAATGGATTCATTTTTGGAATGGTCATCTTCTAAGAGTGATATTCTATTTTCCATGTGGTCTAATCTACTGTTTATAGTTTGTATTGATATCTTCACTTCTATTATTGCATCTTTCACATCCTTCACTTCCCTCAAGGCTCCTCTATGATTCTTGCTCAGGGTGTCAGATTCTTTGTTTATTTGTTCCTTTATTTCTTTCCAGCTCTCTCTGCATTCTTTCTGCAAGTTTTGTATCTATTTGTTTCTATTACTAAAGATCTGAATTATTTTTCTGGTAATCTCTGCCATTCAGTGTCATTGAGTTCTGTTTTTGTGGGGTTGTGTTGACTCATTGTTTCTTTGGTATTTTTCCTTCCCATGGTTTCCCCGTTCTTAAGTTTATATCTTTGTTGCTCTTGCATGCTTTCTCTAAATTTATGGGTTTCTTATTTTTATTTTCTTTCTCTGAATGGTATCTTGTTATGAGTTGCAATTACTCTGGTACTTCTTCTGCCCACTCTGTTGGTGCCTTTGGTGGGTTTCAGGTGTTGACTTCTAGGGTCTAGCAAAAACTAACAAAGCGACCAATCCTCTGAACAAACATAGATAAATTGAAGCAATGCAAAGTGAAAAGAGTAAAAACAGAACGAAACAAAACAAAAAGCCCAGAAAACAAAAAAACAACAACAAGAAACAAAAATTCCTGCACGTTTGTAAGAACAGACCTGATTTGGCCTCTCCAGATCTTTTGGGTAGATCCCTGCTGCTTTGGGGGCTGACAAAATGGCAGCTGACAAGATAGTGGCTGCCACAGCCTCGCATGTGCCGACTCCCCTGTTCTCCCTAGTCTGCTCTCTGGGTTCTGACTAGCTGTCCCTGTTTTTTTGTTCACTTTTCTGCTGCTTTGCTTCTCTTTCCTTCTGTCAAGAAGCTGCTCCTATGGCAGTTTTGATTCAAGCTCTGCAGTGCAGTTGGTTGCTGCTCTGGCTCTGTAGGAAGAGGTGAGCTGGGATGGCCCCTTGCGACCTTAAGCAGGTTGTACCATGCATTCTGGTCACTGTCAAAGGTGCTTCGATATGCCGCCTGGTTAGGATGTAGAGTTCAGGAGTCGCTCACTCTACCTCTGGTCACTGGGAATGCAGAAGGTCGTTATATATTTCTTTGTCAGTAGACCCCCGCCAGCGGCTGGCTCGATGGCAGCCACCACTCAGCGGCGTGGCACTGCGGCCGTACAGACGGGCTTCAATGCTTTCCCTGGTTGGCCTTCCAGATTATGATCAGCTATATTTCAGTTTTCGCAGTTTTGTTCACCTTTTTGTTGTTTTTTTCTTCTGTCAATGGAAACCAAATTATCATGCGTATCTATGTTCATAGCAGCTCAATTCACAATAGCCAAACTATGGAAGCAGCCAAGATGTCCAACAACAGATGAATGGATTACAAAACTATGGGATATGTACACAATGGAATTTTACTCAGCCATAAAGAAGAATAAAATCATGTTCTTTGCAGGGAAATGGATGGAACTGGAAAACATTATGTTAAGTGAGATTAGTCAGTCACAAAGAGTTAAGAAGCATATGTTCTCCCTAATATGTGGATGCTAGGGAGAAGATGGGGCATAGGAGGGTCTCCAGATGAAAAAGAGAGATCCTGGATAAGCAAAGAAGCTGATTTAATTGTAGTGGATGCATGGGGGAGAGGGACACCCTAAAGCACATGATGTACCTACACAATCATATCAAGGTCACTCACTGAAGTGAACCTTAGGGGGAGGGAGGGGGAGGGAATGGGGAGGGAATCGGGGAAGGGGACAAATGAGAATTGTGTGCAAATATGTTGTTAACAATTTGTACTTAACAAAGATGTATGCTATATTGCACGAATTACTACAATAAATATTTAAAAAAAAAAAAAAAGAAGCTGCCTCTATGGCAGATTTGAATAGGGCTCATAGCACCTGATGAGAGGTGTCTCATTCTTATGCCATCTTCCTGGAAGTCCTACTATGCTGTTTTTATTACTATACTTCTGTAGTATAATTTGAATTCAGGAATGTGATGCTTCTTGCCTGGTTCATATTGATGAGAATTGCTTTGGCTTTTCTGTATTTAGTTCTTGATATGAAATTTAGTAATGATTTTTCTAGGTCTGTGAAGAATTAAATTGGTATTTTGATAGGGATTGCATTGAATCTTTAGATCACTTTTGGGATGACAGCCATCTTGATAGTATTTATTCTTGCTATCCAAGAGCAAGGGAGATCTTTCTACTTTTGGGGATCTTCAATTTCTTTCTTTAGTGTTTTATAATTGTCATTGTAGAAGATTTTTACCTTCATGGTTATTTTTTCTAGGTATTTTATTATTTTTGAGATTATTGTGAATTAAACGTGTTTTCTGGATTTCTTTTTCGGTGAATTCATGCTTGGCAAATAGAAAATCTGATTTTTTAGATTGATTTTGTATCCTGGTACTTTGCTGAATTTATCAGCTCCAAAAGTTTTTTGGCTGAGTTTTTGGGTATTCTAAACATATGATCAAATCACCTGCAAATAGAGATAATTTCGGTTCTTTTTTTCCTATTTGAATTCCTTTGATAT
Source organism: Graphiurus murinus (assembly GCA_004027655.1). NCBI lineage: Eukaryota > Metazoa > Chordata > Mammalia > Rodentia > Gliridae > Graphiurus > Graphiurus murinus. The sequence goes on along the minus strand of PVLC010008606.1, from coordinate 38,576 downwards.
CATTTTCTTGTCTTATTGCTCTGATGAGAGTTTTGTGGACTATATTGAAAAGAAATGGTAATAGTGGGCATCCTTGCCTTGTTTCTGATTTTAAGGGAATTCCCACAGTATTTCCTCATCCCATATTATGTTGATCTTGGGTTTATTGTATACTGACTTAATGATGTAGAGGTAAGTTCTTTCTATCATGATTTCCTGCAGTGTTTTTTAACATAAATAGGTCTCAGATTTAGTCAAATCCTTTTTCAACTTCAATTGAGATGATTGTGTGATTTTGTCTTTAGTTCTATTTATGTGGTGAATAATACCTATTGATTTGAGTATATTGAGCAAACCTTGCGCCCCTGGAATGAAATCGATTTAATTATGGTTTATAATTTTCATGATATGTTTTGAATGTGTATTGCTAGTATTTTGTTTAGAATTTTTGCATATATCTTAATCAATGATATTGGTCTGTAATTTTCTTTTCTTGAGGGATCTTTATTCATTTTTTTTTTTGTATTAAGGTGATACTGTGGTACTGGCCTCATAGAAGAAGTTTAGAAGAATTCCATTTTTTTATGATTTCATAGAATAACTTGTGAAATATTGGGTTTAGTTCTTCTGTAAATGTTTTGTAGATCTCAGCTGGGCTTTTCTTTAATAGAAGTGTTTTATTGCTATTTCTATCATATTGCTTAGTATTGGCCTGTTTAGGTTTTCAGTATTTTCTTGTTTCAATTTAGGTAGGTTGTATATGTCTAGAAACCTGTCAGTTTCTTCTGTGTTTTGCAGTTAATTGGAGCATAAATTTTTCAAAATAGTTACTCATGATCCTTTGAATTTCCCAACTGTCTATGGTGATGTCCTCTTTTCATTTCTAATTTCAATAATTTGGGTTGTTTCTCTCTTTCTTTGGGTCAGGTTGGCTAAGGGTTTACCAAACTCATTAATCTTTCAAAGAACCAGCTTTGTTGATCTTTGGTATTTTGTTATCTATTTCACTGATTTATGCTCTGATTTATTTATCTTATGTCTTCTACTAGTTATGGGATGAACCTGTTTCTAATTTTCTATATGCATGTGGTAAGCCATTAGATTGTTTATTTGATGACTTTCTGTTTTGTGGGGGGACATTCAGTACTATAAATTTTCTTCTTAAAACTGCCTTCAAAGTGTCCCATAGATTTTGCTATGTTTTGTCTCTATTTTTGTTTAATTTTAGACTTTTTTATTTTCCCCTTATTTTTTCTGTGATTTAGTTCTCATTTAGAAGTGTATGATTATGTCTCCAAGTATTATGTAATTTATTTTGGTGTTCATGTTGTTGATTTCTACTTTCATTCCATTATGATCTGAAAAGCTGGAGGGCATTATATTACATTTTTTGATTTGTTGGTACTTGCTGTGTTGCCCAGAATATGGTCTATTTTGGAGAAGAGTCCATTAGCAGCAGAGAAGAATATGTACGCAGCTGTTGTTGGAATATTCTGTATGTATATGTCTACTAGATCCACTTGATTTATAGTGCTCATTAGGTCTGAAGAGTCTTTGCTCATCTTTTGCTTGAAAGATTGATCTATTGGTGTGATCAGTGTGTTGAAGTCTCCCAGTATTGTATTTTGGTCTATTTGAGGTTCAAAGTTCCAAAGAGTTCATTTTATAAAAGTGGGTGTGCCCACACTTAGGACATAAATGTTTACTATCATTGCATCTTCTTGTTGGATTCTTTTTATTTGATTAATTAATTAATTAATTTTTGTGGTCCTGGGGATTAAACTAAGAGATATTCAACTTCTGATCTACATCCTAACCCTGTTTTATTTTTTATTTTGAAGAAAGGTCTCCCTAGGGATTGAACCCAGGGACATTCTACCTTGGAGCTACACTCCCACCCTATTTTTTATTCTATATTTTGAAACAGTGTCTCACTAAGTTGCAGAGGGCTTCACTAAGTAGCTGAGGCTGGCCATTAACCTGTGATCCTCCTGTCTCAGCCTCCCAGGTACTGAGATTACAAACTTGTGCTTCCAAGCCCAGCTGGATTCATCCTTTTATTAGTATGAAAGAACTTGCTTTGTCTCCTCTGATAAGATTTAAAATCTGCTTTTTCAGATATGACTGATTCTATCTATGCTTATTTTTGGTCTCCATTTTCATGGTGTATCTTTTTACATCCTTTCACTTATAGCCTATGGATATCATTGCCTGTAAGGTGAGTTTCTTGCAAGCAACATACAATTGAATTATGTTCTTTAATCCACATTGTCAATCTATGGCTTTTAATTGGGAGTTTAAACCTTTGATATTCTATGTTATTATTGAGAGATGATTTTTTATTTGTATCATTTTGAGTTATATTTGTGTTTGATAATAGTGTTATTTCTACTTCACTTTGTTGCCCATTTGGTGGGATTCACTCCTTCTCTGGTTCTAATATTAACTCTTTTTACTACTTTGTGTTTTATTTCTTTAGGTATTTTCTCTAGCACCAGCTCCATAGTCATGAATTCTTTCAGTTTATTCTTGTTTTGGATTTTTTTATTTCTTCATCAATTTTGAATTGTATCTTTGCTCAATATAGCAGTCTTAGTAGAAGTTGTTTCCTTTTAGGGTCTGGAGTACAACATGCCATCCCCTCCTTGTTTTTATGACTTGGATTGAGAAGTCTGGATTGATTCTTATTGCTTTGACCCTGAATGTCTCCCATTCTTTTGTTATCAGTGCATTTAAGATTCCTTCCCTGGACCCTATGTTAGTCATTTTGATTATTATATGTTGTGTAGAAGTTCTTCTTTGATTTTGTCTTGTTGATATTCTGAAAGTCTCCTATACGTCAATGTCTAAGTCTTTTTCTCTGATGGAGAAGTTCTCTCATATGTGTCATATCATTTCTCTTAAGAGGTTTCTGATACATTTTGGTGTGTGCTCCTAGATTTCTTCAATGCTTATTATTGTTTCAGGAGCAGCAGGTCCACAAAGAAATAAGACCCAGACTCTGGGTCAGGATGCAAAGAATTGATTCACTGGTGAAACTCAGGGAGCAAATCTCCAGATGTTAGCCCTGAATGGTGTCAACATACAAATTATATAGCCCCAGTGGTGATGGGAGAGGGTTTTTTTGATCAAGAACAGGCAAGGTTACTGAAATGGAAGCTTGGGTCAGGTATCATTTCTGCTTCCTTAGCTAGATTTCCTATATTTGCCTTCATATAACAGTGACTGGGCAGTGCCATCTTGGGCTCCATGTGCCTGGGCCTAGATGGCACCCTTTTGGGCTACTGCTTCATTATCCATCAGTTAGGTCATTTTATCCCACATATCTTGGATGTTCTGGTCATGTTGTCATATTCTCTTCTCCGTATTGTTTACTGTTGTCAGTTTTGAATGGTCCGTCTTTCAAGAGGGAGACTCTATTTTCCCTGTCGTCTAGCCTGCCAGAGGTGGTTTTTATTGAGATGTTTAATTCATTTATTGAATTTATTTCACTCCACTGACATCTCTGCTGGTGGTCTTGTGGTAATTACTGGATTTTTTGCTCAAAGCCTCTTTTTGGTCCTCAGCTTGGGCCTCAATTTCTCTATTTATATGTTTCTTCATTTCCCATACATTCTCTCTGATTTCCTTTCTGAGACCTTTAATCATATTGAAAATTAAAATTTTGAATTCTCCTCTGGCATTTTCTGCATCTCAGTATTGGTGACCTCTCTTGTTCTTAGTTGTGGGAGTTTATTGTTGCCTTGTTGGTCTTCACTTTAATGTTTTCTAACTTCTCATATTTATATTTCTATTGTCTTGGTATCCTCTTCTTCTTTGTGTTAGAGTCCCTAATCTATTTGTTATTACTTTATAATAAGACCTTTGATGGGTTCATATATTTTCCTCTATGAATTTGTCTCATATAATCAAACTTTTTAGTTTTTCCTCCAGTGTCTCTTTAACAAGATATATTTCTTAGTGCAGGCAAATAGGAGTCTTTGATTGGCTGCAGGTCATCCTTCTTTCCAGGCCCAAACTCAGTAAGGCCAGAAAATTTCATGTCCTGTTCAGAGTCTGTAGCCTGCTGGGTGGGATTTACTGCCCCATAGACACTACCACTACCTTGCTGGTTGTGAACCTGTAAAATTCTGCATAGGGCTGACCTCCAGCTACTGTGGTCACTGAGTATAAGCTCAGCAGGGCCAGAGATTACTATTTTCTGATCTTGTGGCATGGCTGTCTGAGCTTTGATGACCCACAGACACCACCATTGATCTACTGGTTGCTATTGCATGAAGTCCAGTGACTCACTGGCATATGTGAATACCAGGTGCAAATTCTGCTGGAGAAGAGAGTGTTGTGTTCCCAGCCTGTAGATGTGATCACGTGAACCCTTGTTGGCCTCTGGCCTCCCTGCTTTCGGGGCCTCAGCTCTGGGATGGAGAAACTGTATTGTTCTGAGGCTGGGGTTTGGGTGGCTCAGTTATTTAGACCCAGGGACACTACTGCTGCTCTGGGTAGCTGTGAACAAGTAAGACCTTGTTGGCCTCTGGCCTTGGTCTTTGTAGAGTCCAAACACCACCTGGAACAAGTTTATAGTTGTCTGAGCCTGCAGCACTGTAGGCTGAGTTATTTCACCTCACTGACAACACTACTGGTGGTCCTGTGTTGATTACTAGAGACCCTACAAGGGTTCACTAAACTGATGACCCTAGGTTTTACCTGCTCTAGTGTTACTAGGAACTCTAATTAAAATTCCTCCTGTGTCTGACTGTAGACTCTGCCCCCACCTCTGCAGGGATGATTTGCAAACTCACAGACCCTGTGGGTCTGTTTGTTGTTGTGCAAGTCCCTGTAGACATACAAGCTCCCACTTGTATGGTTTGTAAATACAGTCTTGATGAATGCTGCTTGGGTCCCTACAGGCAGGGAATAGTTCAGCTGCAGTCACAGGAGTCTGCTGGGCAATTTGAGTGGTTGGTCTGTAGATTCACAGTAGTTTTGATGAGATAGGATGTAGCTACTGGGGTCCCTGAAGGAATGTCCTGTAATTTCTCAGTAAAATTTTATCTGCAGTGGCAGTAGTTAGCTACTGCAGTAGTAGTAGTGGCAGTTTGGCTGGGATGTCTAGGGAGTCAAGTCTTTAGCTATTCAAGAATGGGAGAAGAATGCAATTGCTTTTGATAATGATTTTCTGCAATCACTGACTGGACAAAATTCTGCTTCTTTACTGGATTTTGTCTCCGAGACCTGCTGGGTCTTGGCAGCTGTCAGCACTGGCGTGGGCTCACCAAGATGACCCCACCTCCACTTTCCACTCACTTGGAATGTCCTCCAAGTTTTCAGAAAGATTCTCTATTCTCTCTGTCTACTGTAGTGTTTGCTATTCTGGGTTTTTTCCCCCACTGAAGTCATTCCAGTCTAGAGAGAAAGTAAGAGTGGATGAAAATAGCAAGAAACTTCAATTTATCCAATAGGTTTTGAATTCTTGCTCTGACCTCCCTAACTACCTAAATTCTAGCTCTGACCTCCCTAACTTCCTAAATGGAGCTCTTTTCAGTCTCTTGAACATTGTACTTCCACTTCCACTTCCATGACATTTCGACTGTCTTTCTTCTGTTGAGTTCTGACTGCTTTACTTCTCTTGCCAAGAAGCATCATTGTGCTGGTTGAGTTCTGAGTTTCAGAACAACTGAAATGCTGTATCATCATCTACTTTGTCATCTTTAATCTTGTCTACCTCTTTGTCTTCAAGTTCCAATTTCCCTAAAGAAAGGCATTAGAATATAGCTCCTTAAGTTCCTGTGTCTAATAGGATTCCAGTGTGATTTTGCCTGTTAGTGATTCCCTTTAAAATCATTCACTCTGTGATTTTTCAGTCATGTTTGTTAATGGTATCATTATCTAGATATCCTTGTCTAACTCTAAAAGTTCTTTGAGATATCAATTTGTGCATATGATTTAAATTATGAAATTACCAAATTTAAAAGAAAAACACTTTTACATGAGAGATAGCATATGGTACCTGCATTTCTTTTTCTAGTTCATTTCAGTTAACATGAAACTTGTATCCATGCTGCTATGAATGATGGGATTTCATTCTTCTCAGTGGCTAAATAATATTCCATTGTGTATATTTTACACATTTCTTTATCCATTCGTCTATTGATCATCACATAGGTTGTTAGAGCTTTAATTTGGATGTCCCCAAAGGCCTATGTGTCTTTACTTTACTTTTGAAAAGTAAATGGCTGCTGATTCAAAGCTTCCCATGCACTAAGTCACAATATTTTTGTTTCAATTTTTAAACTGTATCTATATACTCTGTATCATTTTTATTATATGTTCACTCTTAAAGTATGAGGAGGCATATTGCAAAAACACATTTAATAGAAGTATGAGAGTATAATGATAGTAATGGCATTGTAAGATTGCAATTCAGATGTTTTTTCTTTTGGTTTTGTGCATTGTAATCATACATCTTTGTTAGGTACAAACTGGTAAAGGCATACATGCACACATTTCTCATTTAACCCTTCCCCAATTCCCAATTCCCACCTCATTCCCTCGCCCTCCCTCCTTCTCAAGTTCAGTTTAGTGATTGACTTTGATATGTTTGTGAAACTACATCATGTGCATTAGGATGTCCCCCCTCTCCCCATCACCTTCAGTTAAGTCACTTTCTTTGCTCATCAAAGGTTTCTCCTTCTTTGTCTGGAGTCCCTCTTATGTTCCACGGTCTCCCTAGCTTCTGCATATTAGGGAGAACATACAATTTTTTACTTTTTGTGACTGACTAATCTCACTTAACATAATGTTTTCCAGTTGCATCCATTTCCCTGCAAATAACATGATTTTGTTCTTCTTTATGGCTGAGTAAAATTCCATTGTGTGCATATCCCATAGTTTTGTAATCCATTCATCTGTTGATGGACATCTTGACTGGTTCCATAGTTTGGCAATTGTGAATTGTCCAGCTATAAACATAGATACACATGCATCAGCCTGACAGTTTGGTCTCCATTCATTTGGGTGGATACCCAGAAGTGGTATTGCTGGATCATATGGTAGGTTCATTGCCATTCATCTGAGGATCCTCCATACTGTTTTCCAAAGTGTTTGCACTAATCTGCAATTCAGGTTTAGCTTAGAACTCCCTGAAGATCATGATTGAAAGGAAAAATTTTAAAAGTTTTCAGGTTCTCTATTCTGTTTTTCTACTGTAGTGTTTGCCATCCTATTTTTTTGTTTGTTTGTTTGTTTTGTTTTTTTTCCCCACTTGAAGTCATTCTGATATATAGAGAAAGCCAGAGTGAATGGAAATAGTAAAAAAGTTTAATTCATCCAACAGGTTTTGGATTCTAGCTCTGACCTCCTCAACTTCTTAAATGTCAGTATAGCTCAGCAACTTTATTAGAAAGTGGCAGCAAAATAAATTTAAATAACCACTGAAATATTATCTTAAATGATATGTGAATAAAAGCTAATAGTGGAAACCTTATAAATATTTATAGATTATTTAGTGCTTCAGGTACATTGCCAAGTATTTTCATGAGCTTATGGGATTAGCACAGCATTCCTCAATTTTATAGTGCAAGAGTTTTAGTAACTTTGCTGAAGGCAGAGAAGCCTTTCATGTGGACAGCTTGGATTTGAGCTCCAAATCTGTCAGCACTTTTAGCACTACCCTAGACTTCTTCTCACTCAGTATTTGATGTAGGTGTTTGAGAAGCGATGTCTTCATCTCCTTCAGGATTCTCTAGAATTTAGCTCTGAAATATGTCAGATCAGAAAAAAAGCCTGCATGAAGCTTTTCACAGAATTATTTGAGCATAAAAGTGAGATATTGCACCAAGGTATTTAAATGTATCTAAATTTTAAAATACTTTCTCATAAAGACAGTATTATTTTGCCATACACATAGGCCCATAAAAATGGTCTCTTACAAGATAACGTATTTGTCCGGATGTGCTAATATTCTTCCATATGTTAGAAACTACTGGATAGTAATGATGATTTTCTCCATAATTACCTATTAATACTAGGCAAGATTAGCTACAAATTGAGAAAAATAGAGAGTTCTCCTCAAAAGGATTTTGAACTGGAAATTATGCTTTTTTATTTGAAAATAAGGTTCTCTGTTTATATATGTGTGCCTGTTGAGGTGTGAATTTAATTAACTGAGAAAACATTAGTTCCTAGACATGTTGATAGTATTGTAGGTCCTAGGTTGGTGTGCTTTATTATTAATTTGCACATGGGTTGATTTCTATGGAAGCCCAGGCTTTAAAGCATTCTCACCATAACTTGGCATATTGACATCAACATGTGTTGACATGTCCAATACTGCATGCCTTGACATGTCCAATACTGCAGAAATGTATGAAGGAGATCACATGTAAGAAAATCAGATGAATGGCATTTGTCAGTTGGAGAAAAGAATGACAGCAGAGCTGAGCTGCTGGGTCTTCCCCCTGTGCTTCAAAGGACACAATTCAGAACCCAACACGCCAGGGAAGGGTCACTGGAAAAGGGAGCATGATAATTCAGATGTTGCTCCCCCTATGCACAGTGCAGACAAGACTCTGACTTTTTAGACCTTCCTGGAGATTGGGTTTCCAGATCAGCTCTGCAGCTGACTGAGCACAGTACAGTCAGGGCTCATTTTCACAAATCAGCTTTCATTCTTTCTGTATCAAAGGTTCTTCCAATCCTGTGGACTCCAATCCCAACTCCAATCCCAACACCAATCCCAACTGGGGAGTGTCCAGAATTAATTTCTTGCAAAAATATGTTGAATAATATAAGATGCATCCCACCAAACCTTAATTATGTGTGTGTGTGTGTGTGTGTGTGTGTATGTGTGTATAGATACATATACCTATCTGTGTGTGGAGATCTATCTATCTATCTATCTATCTATCTATCTATCTATCTATCTATCTATCATCTATCATCTATCTGTCATATATCCTGATCCTTTGGTGAATGCACTTGAAGGATTAAAAATAAAGGGAATATAAAAATAAGGTGAATAAGAGCACTATTCAGGCATAGTGTATTGTATGAGGGAAACTGGCTTAGTCATTGTCTCTCACATTTCCTCTGATGTCAAACTGAAAGAAGGATGGTGCCACTTAATCTAGCCACTGAGAAGTCTTTCCTGCCACAGTGAATGCTGTGATATAGGTGCATTCCTTATCCCTTATCCCATGTCCTAAAAGCTTTATTAGGTACTTTACTGGGAAAACAAGAAAAAAATTGGCCCTCAAAATACCTGGTATAAGAGTATATACAAAAAAAAAAAAAAAAAAAAAACAGATAATCACACACAGAAGGTGTTTGAATTTCTAAGAATGGAAATTGGATAAAATGAAATTCTATTCAGGCTCAGAATATGATTCTATGTAGCTATATTTACTGACACAGTATGTTTCAATAATACATTACAAAATTAAAAAATAATAGTTTATAAATTACTACATTTAAGGTATTTATATTGTTTACATATATATTACATACATATATATGTATATATAGTACTAGAGACTGAAAAATTCATTAAAATCTTAACCTTAGGTAATAAAATCATAAGTGCTTTTTAAAATTGCTTTACATACTTAAGTACAATGAGAATTTATTAGTTTCAATTTATACAGGTATCTATGGCACTTCTGTTATTTTTGTAACATCTAATGAACTTGCATGAGGAGAAATCAAAATTGTGTATTGGGTTTTCTCATATCTAGACCTTGAGGGCTTCAGGATATAAGATTAAGGGAACATGTACAAGTACAAGAATAATGATGATTACAGTTAACTGGCTTGATTGGATGGAATCTCTCTGGGTCAGCTCAGGGGCCCGCAGGAATTCTGAAGCAGAGATGCTGAACTGGGTAAGGAAGTCTCAGACATTCAACATGCACCATTGAGATCCTGGCCTCCTTGGCCACATGCTTAGAACTAAAATATGCCTCCCACTTACCATTTTAAAACTCAAATAGGGGAAAATATGTAACACTCTCCCAAATTAGATGTTTCAATGCAGGAAAATTCCAATGCAGTGGAGGAGCAGCAAATTGATTTATTGATTTCAAATACCAGAATGATGAAAGTCCAGAAATTTGCTAATTCATTCTATGCAACATTTAAAAGTTATGTATGCACATATACAATACTTAAATTATAGAAGGGAGACTCATTCTTAAATTCCATGGCTTGATATAATAATATTTTGGATTTCTCTAACATTTTAATGTGCTTATCTCAATAGTTTAATAAAATGTATTTGGAAAATATTTTCTTACTCAGGATGTCTATTCATTATCCAGCATTATGTTTATATTTACATGTGCAAATTAGAAAAAAGTAAGAATGGAGGATTAGAATGTCAAATGGGCCTGTGATGGAAAACTATCTATACTAATAGTTTAATTAGTTATTTAAAATAAAGCTCTGGTAATTTCCAAGTAGCATAAGTAAGCTTCCAGCTTTAATGTACATAAAAATCAGCAGGTAAGGATGTTCAAGTACTGATTTGGGGGTTCCACTGTCTGAGAGTCTGATTTAGTATGTCTATAGAGAAGCCTGGAACCTGAGGTGGTACCAAGTGTTTCCATGAGATTTTGAAGCAAAGATTTAGAAACTAAAGTCTGAGAAATGTTGCTTTGTAGATTGATAAGTTGTTCTTTTCTTGAATGTATCCACACAAAAACCTTTTATTAAAATGACATGTCACAGAACATTTCTTCATCAATGGTTTCTTTTGCTTTCTATTTTTTAATATGTATTACGAACAGGGAGTGCTAAGAGAATATGAGGAAAGGGGACTTGTGATCTAGTCATTTAAGTAAAAACTACAGAATTTACAAGTTAATGCCTATTCTAAAGTTTTATAGGTAAAATTAACAATTAAACTAATGCCATGAAAACTTCGACCTTGGTTAATTCCACTTGGTTGCTTCCAAAAAAGAAGGGACACCAGATGAAGACTTTCATAGAGGTTAGACCAAGTATTACTGAAGAAAGAAAGAAAGGAAGGAAGAATGAGAAGATAGAAGATTCAGAATGGGAGTGAGAATTGAATATATTCCATTATCCCTATCTTATATTTGAATAGTGGGCTTAAATGTGATTTTTTTATAAGAATCTGAAGAAACTTTATATTGTGAAACTCAATGGCAGACATTACAGTTTAGAAAGTCTGTAAATATTAGATATTTCTTAGTAGGGAAGCAATAGTTCAAAGTTGTGTTTTAGAGGGAAATTTATTGCATCTGAGTGTTTGATGGATTAGAAAATAAGAAGACTGGAGACCCTCATGGATGATGGGGACTGGTGGCATGAGTGTGTAGAAATGAAGGGAAAACTTAAGGATTCATATATTCTCAGAACCATCACTTACAACATTTGACTCATCTTTTCAGAAACTAGAAAAGAGAGCAATAAGAGGTGAAATTATTTTATGTCTCTTACAAGTAATTTATTTAAATTAGAAAAACACAAATTACCTTTGTGTGTGCTCATACTAAAATAGCACTGTTTAATTCCCATTTTCTGAAACATAGGATAGCAGTGAAGTTTTTTTTTTCATTTTTATATTTATTATATGGTTGTGGCTTTGATGTCACCATTCAGGAAAGCACCTTCTGGTGTTTGTACTAAAGCAATCACATTTTCATATCAACTTTGAACTATTGCTTCCCTACTAAGAAATAGCTAATATTTACACACTTTCTAAACTGTAATGTCTGCCATTGAGTGTCACAATATAAAGTTTATTCAGATTCTTATCAAAAATCACTGAACAAGGGATGCTTGGACATTGTGTGGCAACGATGCTGTTTTAGCTTTCTGTACCAAAACAGAGGTAATCAAATCTCATGCCTGAGAACTTTAGTGGATTTTTGTAGGGAGATATCTCCTGCCACCACTGCCATATTTATTGGGAACATTTATGGAGTTTTTCACCTTTGAAGGGCAGGACTAAGTCACCATGGTCAATGCAGCGCAAAGCTGGCTGATGGGCTGATGTAGTTCATTGGATCTTGTGCTCAGATGTATTTGCCATTATGTCCCATTTAAATATCATGTCTTATAATTCAGTTACATTTCCATGCTTAAGGAAATGAGGTTGATACTCCCATCTACTACAGAGAATATAGGTCTCCTGAGAATAGAAAAGAAAGAGCTACTCTTGTATGTCAGTTTACATTTCCTTGGAATGAGAAATGTTTCCACTTATGTAAGAATCTAAGCAACATTTCAGCTTGCTTTGCATGCCTTTAGAGACTATCTAACTGGAGAAGATGGATCATTCCTAGTCCCCAGCATGTGGATCAAAGCCAGTAGGGATAATGGCTAGGTGTGAGAGGGCTACATAAGGATTAACACCATGCAATCAGGAGGTTACCACAGAACTCGTTTTCATAATGTAACTAAAAGTAAATCATCAAAGGAAACATTTCCCAAAGGTTTCTTCTTCATTTTTATGCCCCTGTGCCCTTTATGTACATGCATGGGATAATAAGATATCAAATCTGACACCATACTTAAACAGGAATCTTTGTGCTACTGTGTGTGTGTGTGTGTGTGTGTGTGTGTGTGTGTGTGTGTGTGTGTGTGTGTGTGTTGCTTGGGGATTAAATTCAGGGCTATCCACCTCTGAACTATGCCCCAGCCCTTTTTATTTTTATTTTTTTTATTTTGAAACAGTCTCTCTTAGTTGTTGAGGGTTTCACCAAGTTGCTGAGGCTAGTCATGAATCTCCAATCCTCCTGTCCTGACCTCCCAGATTATAGGTGTGCACCACCATGCCTAACTTGTGTTAAATTTTAAAGACAATTTTGTTGTGTAAAATTTCAGTCTGTGAGTAAATGAGTGATTTAACAATTCATGTGAGTAAATGAGTGGTTTAACAATTCAAGAAAGTCTCACCCTTTAAAATAGATAAAGATAGCCAGGCATGGTGGCACATGCTTGTAATCCCAGTACTTGGGAGGCTGAGACAGGAGGATTGCAGGTTTATGGTCAGCCTCAACAACTTGTGAGGTGAGGCCCTCTGTAATTTAGTGAGACCTTGTTTCAAAATAAAGTATAAAAAATGGGCTGGGGGTGTAGCTCGGGCATAGAATGCCCCCAGGTTCAATCCTCAGTTATGCAAAAATAAATAAATAAAATAAAATAAATAAATAGATAAAAGTAACTATGTTCAAACACATCCAAACTCTTTATGACAGTGTTTAAAGGTAAAGTGACGCCCAAACACATGATGAGAATCTCTGCAGCCCTTCAAAATGTGAACTAAGAGAGTGATTCCCACACCATTTTCACTTTTTTCTATAAGCTCTTAATACCCTAGTCATCTCATGGTGAAACATAGCAGAAGGACTAGTATTTGGTACTCACAACACTTTCACAGGTCTGGCCTGTGTATCTGCATGCTTCATCTACCTCTTTAACATTCTGATGCAACTTGTTCTAAGGTCTGTGTAAGAGAACTTCCATTTTTTCCAAGTAATCATGTGCTACTGGATTCTTCTGTTTTCCAGTTAAATAAATGAAAAGTACACAGAGAATGTGCAATATTATATTAATTAAATGATTAGTTCTTCTCCAACTCTTCTCTTCATTCCTTCAGTCTTAAAAGAAATGCTCTTTAATCGCTCTGATTACAAATTTCCACTTTCATAACAATCACCTTCTGCTGTAATGTGTGTACCAACACGTCCTCATTTGTCTAATGAGATTTCCATCCCTCTGGTCAAGTGCAAGCTTAGTATTGCAGCCTAAGTTCATCACTTTCTTTCCTTTTTCTTTTCTCTGTTCCCCACTTCCTTCCATGTTTCAACTTGGAGTTTGTAAATGACTATCACCTACCTGCTTTGATGGACCATCTTTGATTTGTTATTGAAGAGAAACATGAAAAAATATTAAAATGCAGAGTATCTTAATGGAATTACAGAATATCATTTGGCAGGGAAAACAGAGAATATCTATTTAAACACTTTATAAAAACCTGCATAATGGGAGAAAATCTTCACAAGCTACCCCTCTGATAGAAGATCAATATTTAGAATATATAAAGAGCTTAAAAAACTCAATACTAAAATAAACAAAGAAAGAACCCAATAAAAACAGGCAATATCTGAATAGATAATTCTCAAGAGAAGGAATACAAATGGTCAATAAGTATATGAAAAACATATTCAACATTACTAGCAATCAGGGAAATGTAAATCAATACTACATTCAGATTCTATCTAACCCCAATTAGAATGGCAATCATTAAGAAGTTGGACAACAATAAATGCTGGCCAGAGTGTGGTGAAATAGAAACTCATACACAGCTGGTGAGATTGCAAATTTGTGTAGCTGCTATGGAGATCAGTATGGAGATTCCTTAGAAGACTGGGAATGGAGCCACCTGACCACCCAGCCATACCACTTTTGGAAATTTTATAGGGACACATGCATTTCCATGCTTATAGCAGCTCAATTTAGGATAATCAAACTATGGAACAAGCCTAGATGTCTGTCAACAGAAGAATGGATTAAGGAATTATGATATATGTATATATATGGTATATATATAATGGAATTCTATTCAGCCATTAAAAATAACACTATTACATTATTTGCAGGAAATTGGATGGAACTTGAGAATATTATGCATAATGAGATTAGCCAATCACAGAAAGCGAAGGGCTATATGCTTTCACTCATTTGTGGAAGCTAGAGATAAACTTGAATATAAAGAAGACCTCAAATCCCAGCATTTAGGAGGCTGAGACTGGAGGATCTGGGTTCGTGGGAAGCCTCAGCTACCTAGTGAGGCACTCCGCAACTTAGTGAGACCCTGTTTCAAAATAAAGAATAAAAAACAAAGCTGGGAGTGTAGCTCGGAGGTAGAATGCCCCTGAGTTCAATACCCAGTACCACAAAAAAAAAAAAAAAGAAGACCTCAGATAAATGAGAGGAGACAGGAGTGTAATAGAGGAGGGGAGCAAGCAGAGGGAGAGGGGGAGAGAAAGGGCAGATCTGATGATGGTAACTATTCAGAGAACCTTTTGTTCATACATGAAGTTACCTCTATCAATGTAAAGACTATTACAGGGGGTGGGAGAGTCAAAGGGAAATACATAACAAATGCATGTAATTATACATGCAGCATTTGTGTATAATTACAATGCACAAATTTAAAAAAAAGAATATTGAGGAAAGGCTGAGATAGGAGGATTACAGGTTCAAGGTCAATCTCAGCAACTTAGTGAGACCTTGTTTCAAATTTAAGAAAATAAAATGAAATAGGACTAGGGGTGTAGCTTGGAGGTAGAATGCCTCCTGGGTTCAGTCTTCAATAACACATATGCACAAACACACCACACACACACACACATACACACATATACAATATTGAGGGAACTGAGAACAAGGAAGGTTGTACTTTGTCACCATTAATTTTAAGAATATGTGTTAAAAATTAGAGATTTTTAAGCATAAATTTTTTAAAGGAATCAAGAAAATATGCAAAGTGGTGAAAGATATATTGTCCTGAAGTCACATATCTGGGGAGAAAAATGAGTCCACATAGGTGCTTACACAAGGTGAGCACTTTCTTTTTCTTTTAATGCACACAAGCAGTATTATTTTAGAGGAGGTCTGCAGGCTACAGATCTCTTAGTCTTCCTTTGCCTGAGACTATCTTGATTTTTCTCTTAGCCCTGAAGCACATGAAGCACTGTCATCATTATAATGGCCTCACATGGTGGTTACTGCTATCCTCCCTTTCCAAGATGCAGGAACTGAAGTTTTGAGAAACTGATGAAGTCCCCAGTCACTACCTCGATCCCAGCTAACAGAGCAAGTACATAAATCCACGTCTGACCCTCAACCCTGTGACACTGGGAACTGTCTCTGATATTTAACTTTGCTTTGACCAGTGCAGTGTCATTTCAGCCTGAACTAGGTTCGTAGCTGATCATTCTGAGGCATCCCAGGGAGGCTTCCAATGACACTGCCCTCCATCTTGCTCCTACACTGGATGACTCTAAGGATGTCTCTTGCCAAGGCAAGTGCCAGCAACAGAAGCTTCAATCACATCCTCAGTGCCCACTAATGGGACATTATTCATGGACATAGATGTCAGCTAGAATACCACAAATATGCAGGTGCCTGTGGTCAGAGCACCGCGTCCTTCCTGAGGGAACCCATGTCAGTCCTCATCACTCAGTGTTGAGAAGTCTTCCTGCAGGCAAAAATCCATATGTGATCTATGGCCTGGCCATAGACTCTGGCAGCAGGATTCCTGGGCAAAGCAGAGCTCACACACCATACTCAGTAGTGCATCAGAGTTTTCTGAGGAACTTACAGAAAAAGCCTGGTCCCTTGGCCAGCTGTACTTACCTGTGGGCCTGCCCTGCTAGCTCATGCTTCTCCACATGAATGCCTCCTTTCTGGGTTCCTGTCACAGGCACCTTTCTTCATTCAGATTCAGTATTTGCACAACCCTGCTCCTCCCTCTACCTTTGTTCTGGCCTCCATACCTAGGAAGGTAAGGTAAATGGTTGCAGGTTTCCCTGGTAATGAGATGATCTTCCTGGGAGCATCATATGTCATCTGACCTTCCTCAGGAGCTGTCCCATGGAGAACCATGGAACACTGAGGGGCTGCACCCCTCCAGTAGCCTCTGCAAGTGAATATGGCGTGGATGGGTGTTTTCAGGGAGATTGATGCTAACTGACCACCTGGACAGCTGATTGTTGGACAGGGGCTACCGTATAGATACAGACCTGCTTGGATCCAAGATGAACAATGGTGTCTTCTATGTGATGTTGGCAACTGTTAGCCTCAAAGGATTCTTTTTAATATACTTTTTATGGGTGTATTGTAGTCTCTCATCATAATGGAGTTCAGAGTGCTAGGGGCATACCTGCACACAGCACTTGGTGAACTTCCCTCCAGGTCACTTCCCCATACATGATGTTGATATTGGCATTGGTAATTTCACATACATACATAACATTAATGGAAATGTATTCTTAATTGATGCTCCACTGGAGTTTCTCCTCCATTATCAAATTCCCTCTTGTATCCCAATTACTTCCTAACTTCTATAAATGACCCTTCACTTTCTCTGACTGGCTAATATGACTTTTTATAATGTTCACCAGGTCCATCCATTTTCCTGCAAATGGTGTCATTTTGTTCTTCTTTATTGCTGAGTAGAATTCCACTGTGTGTATATTCTATAATTTTGTAATCCATTCACCTGTTTATGAACACCTAGGTTTGTTCCATAATTTGGCTATTGTGACCTATGTTGCTCTAAGCATGAATACACATGTATTACTATAATATTCTGATTTCAGTCCCTTTGGAAAGATACCCAAGAGTGATATAGCTGTATCATATGGTGGATCCATTCCCAGTTTTCTAAGAAATCTCCATATTGATCTCCATAGTGGCTGTCCCTAATTTTCAATTCCACCAACAGGGCATAAGAATTCCAATTTCCCCACATCCTTGTCAGCATTTATTGTTGTTTGACTTCTTAATGATTGCCATTCTGATTGGGGTTAGATGGAACCTCAGGGTAATTTTGATTTGCATCTTCCTGACTACTAATGATATTGAACATTGTCATATATTTATTAGCCACTTATATCGCTTCGTTTGTAAAGTGTCAATTTAGTTCAATTGCCCATTTCTTGACCAGGTTATTTGGCTTTTTTTAGTGTTAAGTATTTCAACCGTTTTGTTTGACTAATTTTGAAGGATTTCTTTTTCAGCATCTTATTATATCTCAGAGAGCAGTTTTTTCTGGTTTTACTATCTGTTTTATTGGTCACATTCCTGACCCTTATTCTGGACGGACATAAGGCTGGGACAGAGGGTAATATGTCTCACAGACCCAGTTTTGTGCTTTGGACTACTCCTTTGCCCTGACCCTGTTTTCTTAAATTTATGTAAGCCTTTAACATCTTATTCCCTTTGGAAAAGATTTGGCTTAGAGTTTTCATAAAAGAGATATGCCTAGTAATCCTCTAGTGCATTCACATGCCCTGGTTCTTCTGGGAGGCTAAGACATAAAACCATATCTCATGAAAACTTGGATTTCCTATGATATTAACTAATTGGGAAATTCTATATTTGTTTTTTATCCTCAGGCATTATTATTGTTGTTGTTATTATTATGATAATTATTATTTTCAAACAGGGTTTCACTAAGTTGCTTAGGCTGGCTTTGAACCTGCGATCTTCCAGTCTCATTTTCCCAAGTACTGGGATTATAGTTGTGTGCCACCAGGCCTGGCCTATTACAATATCACCTTAATAGCTGGATCTTGAGCAGGGCTCGGTCCCGCTGATGATTCCAAAAGAAGGAATGTGTAGCATATCCCACTTTGCATTATTATATTCTGGAAATTTGGGGTGCTTTGGGTTTTGCTTTCACATTAATTATAAAGGAAAATTTCTTAGAAACACAAGATGACTGGACAGATTGTAAATCCTTAATGTTAGCTGAAAAAGACAATGCCTCAGCTTGCCTCAGAGATATTCATTAACCTTTTACAAACATCAAGAAATGGACTTTGCAAGCTTAGCTACTAAAACAAAGAAACTCAGGTCTACTATTTTATTTGTGAGTAAAGAAAGCTTTAAGACAAAGAGTTTGCCTACTCCTCCCCTTCTGGTCTCTCTGGAATCTCCCCCTTGATTCCACCACACATTAGCTAACCCTAGCTGCCTGAGAATAAGATAAGAACACTGCTTACAGGAGCTAGGCAAATAATGAAGATTTAAACTGATGAATAGAGACTCCTCTTCGTCGTTAACCTTTAACACTGTTTTTGTACTAAAAGAATTTTTATATATGTATTGCATTCTGTAACCTTTGTTGTTTTCTTAATCCCATCAAATACCATGGGAAATGGCTTTTCTAGTTAAAGATGTACCTATCAACTTTTAGGAAAAATAAGTCTGTAAAAATTCTTGTTCTGTATGCCTCATTCTAAAAGATAGTATGAGAAACGACTATTACTTGAATTAAACAGATGCGCTTCCACACTGTGGGCGGTGTGAGCATATTCTCGAGACCTCATCACAATCCACATCTAACGAGGGACCCCCGATCCTGCTGCCTCGAGGGCTGGCCCCAAACAGCCTATATTCTTATATAGAATTTCTGCTGACAAAGCTTTTTCTTATCATTTTCTCATTTAATCTTTATATAGCAACCCTGAAAAGGAGACAAACAAATGTCATGGAAACCAGACTCTGTGCTATTTAGCATCCGACTCATGGCCTTATGGCTTATTGATAGTGAATCATGGGTTTGAATTTGGTCATTTCAAACAAAACCCATTGTTATTCAACTAAAGAATGCCATGTTGTCTTCAAAATACATGAGTCCAGAAACTGGAATAACCAGCGGGATTGATTTGTTTTAAATCATATGTGAGTCAGCAGGACACAGTAAATCAAGCTATATCTGGGTCTGGGTTGAGATCTTGTGAAAAACAGGTTGGAAGAGCTGTGCAGTCAGTGGAAGACATGATTTCAGGGTTGAGAACAATTTGGTGGTAGAGTATATGCTCACTTAGTTGTTCAGTATGCATGAGGCCCGGTGTCCAATCCCCAGGGCCACACATGAATGAATGAATGAATGAATCTAAATGGAAACTGAAATTTAAGTGAGGTCTATTGTAGAAACCTAGCAATTGCAAGCATATCAATGTTCACTGGCAAGAAAGGTCTGGAGGGTGACCAGGTGGCTGCATGTTTACATGTGGATGGTCAGAAGCTTCTCCCATCTCTGCAGCTCTCTCGTGTCCACAGCTCCTAATGCATGAGCAAGTACAAATCACTGGATGTCACAAACACCCTAGGCTGTCTCCCCTGAGGCAAATCTCTACAACTCCCTCTGGTGTCTCTTGGTCTAGGGGGGGGTCATTAAATAAAATCATGATTTTATTCCTTTGGCTATAGTAAAAACGCAAATGAGGCAACATGGAATGAAATTTCACAAAATTAGCTTTAGCTTTAAAATGTCCACCGTTTAACACCTTGCAAGTATGTTTTGAAAATAGACCTAATAAAACACATAATCAAAAGTAGTGAGCCACTTGGGGGTCTTTTTATGTATATCTTTAAAGATAACTATTTTATGAGTCTCCTTAACAAGCACTTATTTTAAACATTATAGTCCTTTCTTCTGGCTGAATAAATAATAGCTTATACCACCAACAGATATCAAAAATTGCTAACCATACCAAGTTGTAT
This sequence comes from Graphiurus murinus, assembly GCA_004027655.1. Taxonomy (NCBI): domain Eukaryota; kingdom Metazoa; phylum Chordata; class Mammalia; order Rodentia; family Gliridae; genus Graphiurus; species Graphiurus murinus. Next base: position 18,332 of record PVLC010008606.1, on the reverse strand, counting down.
AACGTATTAGAATCAAGATTGCTAGCATCTAGTCTTTATTTCTCCTTTATAAAGCAATGAAGATGATCTGTTTAAACTATTTATTATATAACAAAGCACAGGCTTTAGAGAAGATGAAGCATCAGGTGCTGTGTTATTTTGGTGACTGTGGAACAGATTTAACTAAACAGACCATCTCCACTGTTCAGGGAGTCAACTTATCAGATAGTTCTAAAAACATAACATCAGATTATTCAAACATTACACTACTGCCCACATTATGCCAAGCTTCAGATTTCTTTCTCCCACTTTTTAATTGTGGTATACTGCAGACCTGAAAAACAAGATTTGACTCATTAACTTTCATGCTCAACTTAGTGGAGGATATTATTAAATTCTTTCACTTATTATTTTATTCATGAGTTCAGATTTTAATACCTCCTGTAGTTCAAATTGAGTTTCAGGTACTGATAATAGAGGGATAAATAAGAAGTCGGCAGTGTCCTCACCAAACTCAGACCTGAATGAGCAAGGGAGCTGCTGAGGAAGTCTGAAGCAGAAGAAAGCCAGCCTTGACCATAGTTCAATACTCCATCAGAGATCCCTCCCATATATACAAGGACTAAAATTGAGGCGAACACTCCAGTCAGAAGCTCTCATTGGCCGAGAGGAATAGAGAGAGCTTATATTTAACTCATTTTAAAATCAGTAACTTTGCTGTTAGTAAATATTATCTGAGTAATTATTCTTGTTTTCAATATTTAGACATAAAAAGAGATTAACTCAATATAGACTAATATGTTACCTAGTATAATTAGCTATTAGCCCAAAATTTCACAGTGTTTCCCAGTAATTATATCAGAATTTTATTACCCAACCTATATGACATAAAGAGAAAAATGAAAATCTCATACAATTTTTTAACCACTCCTGACCCCCCAAAAATTTAAGTGTTCCAACAGAATTATATAATTTCAAGGCAAAATTGCTTTATACTACATTGTTACTAAAAACTGATTTAACTAAATTGATCTAGTGTCAGAAAGGAATATTAATAATTGTGTAGTCTCTAGAAAGAATAAGTATAAAACAAATACTAACCTTATATTTTTTACCTATTTATCAAAAATCAAGGGTTTGTACTCACATTTTTACTTATGAACTTTATGGCCAACATTTAACCAATGCATTAGGAGTACTTGCCAAGGGTAATTATAAATGATGTGTATTGGAATGTTTGTGATCCCCATGGATAAACACACAGGCCTTCTCCTTTGTCTACAAAGACTTTGTCCCAGGATTCCAGTAGATGCCTGTAGTCATGGATAGCATTGAACCCTATACATAATATTGTTTTTTTCTATACAAATATATCTATGATACATTTGATTTGCAAGTTAGTCATAATAGGAGATTAACAATATTGATAATAATATTATTAATTAGGTTAATAATATTACTATTATTAATATCAACATAACAATTATATTAGCAATAACAATTATTGATTATTAACTAGATTAATAATACATCAATGATAATAACAACAAAATTAATATTAATAAGAGTAATGTTATTATTTAATAATAATAAAAATTATATGAATATGGTGTCTTTCTCTCAAAATATCTTATTGTATGGTATGTATATAGTGTGATGTTATCCTTGGTTGAGAGTAACTGAAATAGAGGAGGAAAACCATGGATAAAAAGGGGCTACTACAATTGATCCATGATAGTTGCCAAGGATTGCCAAGATGGAGCCAAAACATCCCTTTTACAATAGATAATGAATGCGAGAGCTCAAGTCAATTTATAACTACTTTTTTTGCCTCTTTCTAGAGGGAATTAGCCCTGGGTCCTGCATCATGATAACCCAGCAGGTGAACACATGTATGTGCAATTGCTTAGGGCTTTCTCAATGCACATCTGTGTACACAATTTACACCAAGCTCTACACTCCTACATAAATTATTGAATTTTTCTTTCCATGTGACCTTTTTTGTGTATACTACTGGGGATTGAATCCAGGGAGTCTTCTACCTCTGAATTACACCCTCAGCCCTATTTTTATTCCTTATTTTGAAATAAGGTCTCACTAAGTTGCAGAGGGTCTAAGTAGCTGAAGTTGGCCATGAACCTGCAATTCTCCTATCTCAACCTCCCAAATACTGGGATTACAAACATGGGCCACTACGCCTGGCCTCAGGTGACTTTAAGTAGAAAAATAATTAACCTCATAAATATAAGTCATGTGCAGAGTAGTAGTTTCTTCACGTATAAAGCAGCAGGAATAGCAAAGAAATCTTGCTAATCAATATAAGTAATCACTATCTTAAAACACCTACTAAGAGCCGGGCGTGGCGCACGCTTGTAATCCCAGCATTCGGGAGGCTGAGACTGGAGGATCCGGGTTCGCGGCCAGCCTCAGCTACCTAGTGAGGCACTCCACAACTTAGTGAGACTCGGTTTCAAAATAAAGAATAAAAAATAGGGCTGAGGGAGCCGGGCGTGGTGGCGCATGCTTGTAATCCTAGCATTCGGGAGGCTGACACCGGAGGATCCGGGTTTGCGGCCAGCCTCAGCTACCTAGTGAGGCACTCCGCAACTTAGTGAGACTCAGTTTCAAAATAAAGAATAAAAAATAGGGCTGGGGGTACAGCTCAGAGGTAGAATGCCCCTGAGTTCAATCCCCAGTACCGCAAAATAACAAAACAAAAGCAAAAACAAACAAGAAAACACCTACTAAGACTCAATTGATTTGCATCTCACATAAACAGAAATAATCTCAGCATCCTTCTTACCATAAAGTAAACTGTATTTGTTTTATTACTGAAGTCCTAGGCCAGAGAAGGACCTGACTTTGGGAAGTCCCAACAGACCAAGTCTGGTTCTTCTCCCCAAAAATCAAATAGAAAAAGAATGGTGAAATAAAATAAAAAGAATGTTTTCAGTAAAGCTATACTAGGCAAGCTAGGATGACCAGCGTCCTCAGCTCTGTCTTCCAGGGTACTGACAAGAGTTTCAGTTTTCAACAGGGAAAGAAACAAAGGTGGGGCAAGGTCTATGCATAACTAAGGAGTCCTGGTCAAACTGGGGTATGGTTTAGGGTTATCTAAGGGAACCAGTGTCCCTATAGCCAGGGTTATAGTCCCTATAACCCTGGAGGGACAATCTCATTCCAACATGAGATTTTTGGTGGTGGTACTGAGGATTTAACTCAGGTATATTTTACCTCTGAACTACATCTCTGACCTTCTTTATTTTTTGTTTTAAAACAGGGTCTTACTAGGCTGCTGAGAGTCTCGCTAAATTGTTAATACTGAGATCCTTCTGGCTCAGCCTCCCAGGTACTTGGATTACAGGTGAGTACCACCCTCACCTCCACAGCAGCAACACTATTCTTGATATGAGGCAATTGCTTCTGCTTGGGCAGCCTTATCGTGGTGAGGTGATCTACCTGCAATGCTCTCTGCTCCTGGAACCCAAAAGACTGCAGTAGAGCATGGCTCAGGAGAAAAGGCCATGTCAGCAAGGCGAGATAGAGTTAAACCTTGAGGTTTAGGGAAGTGAAAAGATATGTCAGAGCCTTTCCCCAGGATTCTGGGTCAGGATATTGTAGAAGTTGGTGGTTGGCAATCTGCTGATTGTGATGTCCCTGCAAATCTTGAAAATACTTCAGTTACTCTTGTCTTGGTGTCTTTGGCCTGGAAGTGGAAGGAGCCAGCTTTAGGAAAGCACCCGTTAAATGATTAACATTCTATGTGTAGAGTTGATAAGGAATTTGACCCAAATTTTAAGGAGTATAAGGTAATTTTTTTTCTTCTGTCCTTCTCTTGTGGCATGGCACATAGACTTTCTCTTTCTTTCTCCCCCCTTGTTCTTGTTACATCTCTACTTAGGTGAGCCTAAGATAAAGAAAATAAAAACAAAAACAGTGAGAAGCATCTATATAACCTGTTTTCCCCTACATTCCTTTGTGTATGGTATTCATTGATTGTCAGAGTACAAATCTTCAGGGCAAGTCTGTGAGACTGTCACATTTGAACTTACAAGAGGTGACTCAATCTGCACTTTCATCAGTGTGGACCAAACACTGACACACACAAGAAGGGTATATCTGCCCACCAATTTGGAGATTTCAGTCCGTGTGTGTGTGTGTGTGTGTGTGTGTGTGTGTGTGTGTGTGTCTATGTGTTGAGAAAGAGAAAGAGAGAGAGAGAGAGAGAGAGAGAGAGAATGTGTGTGTTCCATTTAATCCTGGCTCCAAGGAGGAACCTGGGCTGGAAATTTTTAGGGCATCATGGTGGTTGAAGAGAGCAAAAGGTTCAGAGAGACACACTGAACCAGGGACCCCTCCCCAGCAACCAAGCCTGTCTTCCAACATGGTTGTCTCCAGCACATGAGACCCAGAGGACATTTTACATCCAAACCTAATACACTCTAATTTTAGGCACAAAAGAATCCAAATTCGTTACAATTCTGCATCTGAAGTAGCACAGTGATTCTTGCTCCTTTCATCAGCTTAAATTCTAGCCCCAATTAAGAGCATGACCACAGTACAGATTCCATTTGCAACATTAATTTCATCATGAAACAATTGAAATAATTGTCACAATAATCAAAGGCTGAAATTAAGTATGCAAATGCTGTCTCCTGGACTTGATGATACTGGTCAAGTGAATTATCTGGCTGCTGAGCACTATTGTCGGAAGTGGAAAACAATTGAAAAGGAATGCAGACAACCAACTGAATCTGCAATAGGTTCAAAGTGTTAGGAATGATACATTTTTTAGGGCACAATTAAACTTGTTGATGGAAATAAAAATCAATAAATCCCTTATAATAAGTTCTTTATAATATAGCACAAATATACATCCTCTAATGCTGAAATAAATACATCCCCTAGGGGCTATGGCACAGTAAGTGACTATATATAACATTTATATATTATATATTTCAAAGTGCTAGAAGAAAAAAACTTTGAAGGTTTTCACTATAAAAAATAAATGTTTGAGTAGAGAGACATGTTTAGCCTAATTTAAACACTTTACAGTGTATAGCTGTATCACAACATCACATAGTATTCCATTAATAGGTATAACTTTTATGATTTTATGTATTAGTTAAAATAAATTTAATATAATTTTAAAAATAACAGTGATATTCTTTTTAACTGTCTTGAACCGCACATAAAATATGGTTGGTTAATTCCCAATATTTTGCTTTGATAGCATTTCTTTAGGAAAATCTAGTTAAGCATAGTATAACAGGTGCCTGAGTTTTTGAATTAAGGAACTTTTTTTAGTGATGTTTACAACCTTTATTTACCTAAAATTCCAGTAAAAATTCAGTGATATTTCTAAAAAGTATAATCCAATACAATAGAAAATTTTAGATTCATTATTCTTCACTATCTTTTTTATATTTTTATCATTTCATTTTAGATAGATAGGAGGAGATTGTCTTAGTGCATTCAGGTTGCTATTACAAGATACTATAAACTAGATGGTTTTGAAACAGCAAATATTTTTTTTTAACAGTTATAGAGGCAGAGAAGTTCACATTCAAGGTGCCTGCAGATACAGTGTCCAGTTGGGGTTGACCTTCTGGTCTTTGTCCTGAGTCCTCTCATGGTAGAGGTCAAAGGAACTCTCCGATGCCTCTTTTGTAAGAGCATGAATCACATTCATGAGGAAAGAGTCCTCAGAAACTAGTCACCTTCAATACTTTGTATGCTTTAATGCCAACATATGAACTTTGTGGAGACACATTTATACCACAGCAGAGGTCAACTATGTTTACTGATAACAAAAACACCTGTACTAATAACAGTTTCTGGAGGAAAATGACATGGAGTGACAGTACCGCACTCATCAACTCGGATCCCCAAGCAAACATATAGGATCTTCATTAGAACTGTATAATCATATGATTTTATCGATGTGGCCTAATGTCTTGGTTATGAGCTTTACACAAAAAGTTTCATTCTTTGGAGGCAAATGCTGGCATATTTGCAGGTAAAATAAATTATAATTTGTATTTTCATGCGAAGAAATTGAGTTTCAGTGAGATAAAGCCAAACTTCTAAAGTTGAACACCTAGGCCTCAATGTCATGACTCTGTATAGTCATCTTTAAAGCCCTTTGCCATCACAGTTACTCTGCCTCAGGGAATCTCTAGAGAGATTCCTCTAGAAGAAATTTATTCACAATATCTAAGTCCCAGGGGATTTCCTACAAGGCCTATTTTCTTAGTGCAAGTAATTTAATCATTAGCATAGATTATACAAAATTATTGCATACTCAAACTTTATTTACTATGAAAAATAATTGTGTTCTTGGATCAGAAAATAAAAGGAGAGATGTACAACTTTATAGAATTATGCTATCCTTAAATCTTACAGGTCAGTATCCATCTATCTATCTATCTATCCATCTATCTATCTATCTATCATCTATCTATCTATCTATCTATATCATCTATTTATCTATCTACTTATAATCTATTATCTATCAAATTTCATTTTCGAGGGCCCATGTTGTCATACAAGCTGAAAACAGGCTTTTTACCAATCTACTTTGGTGCTTTTTCAAATCTCATCTTACAAAACACTTATTGTGAAATCTTCCAGAGCCTTCCTACACTGAGCTAACAACTCTTGCTATGGGGTTTCACAGTAGAATTCACCATGTAAAATACCTTATTACATTACTTTACACACTAATTGCTTATTTAATTGGTTTCCTTCCTGACTACCAATGATATTATAGAAGGATTTCTGTCTCTCTGATCAGCTTCAGCATCTATAAGACCTGATACAGGGTATGGGTAATGAATAACTGCTGAATTAAAAGGTATTCATATTTTCACAATTGAACTCAAATGTGCTGAATGAGAAGCTGGAATCTTAGAGATGAAATGAATCAGAAGAATTTTAGAGCATGAGTATATGAATCTTGTTTTTTACACAGCTAAATATTTATGCTACTTTGAAACATTCCTAATCTATTTTTTTATCACATCTAACTTACCCATTACATAAACCCAGTTTTTCTGAATGCTATTTTTGCAATCATTGAAAAAGGGAAATTTGTACAAACTATACCATACCATCTAGTGTTTCCAAAATTGCTACTTTACACTAAAAAAGATGGCCTTGAATAATTTGTTTTTCAGAAAACGCATTTCCCTGCAATTTGGGAAGGATTCAGGCAGGTGATTTCTTAGCAAGCGCGCGTACACCTACACACACACACACACACACACACACACACACACACACACACACATAAATACAAAACTCCACAGGTGTACTTGCTGGCCACAAATAAATTTTGAAGGCAGTTGTAATCCATGGTTCAGTCACTTTAGTCGGTAAACGTAGAATGAAGGATAAGATGTTTACCTAAGCCAGATGTAAAATACAATATGTGGATAGCAATGACCTGTAATATTTCACAGATGGGTGCCTGCATTCATCCTGTTGAGAATGCTTCCCAGAAGCCAGAGCATGTGTTACCTCTGGCTTTGCTGCTTGCCAGGGATCATCAGGAGCCCAAAGGGCAGATGTGCATGTTTATCACCTTCACACCTGTTTGCTTGCCCTCCACAACTTGCTCCATCAGCCTACTATGGCACGGGCAGAAGGGACATGTGCATAAGATGTAGCATTTCTGCCCTCCCCCTGCCTGCCTTCACTTCTGCATCTGAAATGTTCCAGAAGGAGAGAAGGTGATAGCAACTGCATCACCAATGGTGTTACAGAAAAGCTACTGTGCATCGGCAGGTCCTGCTCACAGTCTTCAAAATCTCAGAGATTGATTGGGAGGATTTAATACATCACCCACTCACGTGCAACATCTACTCCCAACTATGTAAAATTTGAATAAGGTTTACATGAAACTCATCTCTAAATGAATTTTAATCTTTATCAACTATTCTTATCCTCTGAAGATGTTTATGAAATTATTTGTTATTGGGCTAATTTTTCTCCCATTGCTCTTCATATTCATGTTTCTCGAACATAGAAACCAATGTGTAGACATTAACTTATGCTTAAAATAGAGTTTTTATCCTATCTGGAAGCATCTCAAGTCATTTGTTATATAATGTAGAAAGTATTTAAATTATGTGGTATCATTATGTCCCTCCCACTTCAAATGTCTATTGATATTAACAGCATCCTATAATTTTCTTTTGAATTCGTGTGACTGTTTCTTTATTGTTTTGCCTCATTAAGAACATGAATTTCATGGTAAACATTTGGCTTAATTTATTTGTGGTGTGTTATGTTGCCTAGCAGAAAATGCGTACTGAGTAATTGTGAATGAATGGATAAATATCAAAACAATCACATTTTCAAAACAGTATTAACAATTTACTTTCATTGATGTGTTTAAAAGTAGAAAAAATGAATAATCTTCAATGTATCCTCGTGTTTTGATTCAGAAATACCTAGGAAATTAGGAAATAGCAATCTCCTTTCAAGATCTGACTTTAACTAAATGTTGCTTCCTGAGTTAGTATTAATGTATAGAGCAAATGAAACTGGAAATGTCTTCACAATTCTATAAAAACAAAACAAAAGGTAAGCTCATTAACCATAAACAGGAACAATTAAACTGTTTTTTGTTTTGTTTTGTTTTGTTTTGGTACTGGGGATTGAACCCAAGGGCAAGCTACAACCCTGGCCCCCCTTTTTTTTTTTTTGACACAGGATCGAATTAGGTAGATTGCTGAAGTTTCCCTATATTGCTGAGGCTGGCCTCTATCCTGTTTCAGCTTTCCAAGTACTAGGATTACGGGTATGCACCAGTATACCCTGGCTCAAGATTTGAATTAATCCCAAGTTTTCTATCTGAAAAGGAGAGAGAGAAAGAGAGAGATAGAGAGAGAGAGAGGAGACAGTACCTTTCAGAGGACAATATTACCTGCCTTCCCAGTAAAGACCCTGCTTTTCAGTTTTGAGCCACAGCAGCCAGGGGCAGTCCTGGGCATCACAGGCAGGATGCCATGGGAGCCCCGTGCCTTCTCCAGGTGTACAGAAGTCACCTGCTGCAAGGCTCAGGTTGGCAACTGGATAATTTTTGTTCTTCACCTTTGGCCTAGAGGACTTAGATTCTGTTAGAGAACTCTGGACTTTCTCCCTATGTAAATAAAACTGACTTAGAACTTCATCCTAAATGCCAGGTTTACTCTCCCCAGTCTAATTACATTTTCATGATTTCCCCAATTCCTGTGTCTATCCTTCCCCAATATCTCCTGAGGAATGTCCATGCCCTTGCTTTGTTTAGTTTAGTTGTTTTGATTTGTTTACACAATGGGGTGCCAGCTGTCAGGTATCAGATCTGCAGCTCAACATCCATTATGTTCTTCTAACCATACAAGGTTGGCACTTTCCTGTCCTCGTACCTGGCTGAGAAAGGCCATGCAACATGTTCCTTTTAACCCTACGGCCTCCCACATATCTCTGATGTAGGTCTCCTGGCTTGCACAGACCTTCTCCTGAAAAGTATGGATGCTATCATCTGGCATTTGTCTCCATCCCAACATCTTAAAATACCTATGTATTTGTGCAGTCTTTGTTTAACTCTAAAATATATTTCCAATGGCTTTAGTAAGAAGTCTAACTATAAATCATATAGATAATGGTAAATCCTCCCTCCCCCATTTTGGAAGCCATGAAGAAGTAGCTTCCGATTATATGCAAGTGTAGCTGAAGACCTCAAGATTGCTAGGTGGAGATGCCAGACACATTTTACTAGGGATTCATCTCAGTTTCTTTCTAACGAGTGCTTGGCTTTTTTAAGAAGAGAGGTACTGTAGATCACGTTGAAAATTATCCCTTTCCCTACAATACAGATGTGGATCTTTACCTCAAGTATGACCATACTCAGAACTAAATGAGATCAGAAAAAAATAAGAATTGTAGAATAGAGTGTTAAGTGACAATTTGAAAAGCTGACAAAACTATAACTCTCAGGGATATTAACACTCTTATTCCTGAAGGAAAAGGAAAATGTTATAATACATTCAAAAGGGAAGCCAAATACATATATGTGAGGGAGAAGGAGTACATTTATAAGTAAATTAGTAACTGACTTTTTCTGTGGAGGGGAGAATTGGAGGACTGCTTGGGGAGCTGCTTAGATGGAGAGTCAATAGACCCTCCATAACTGGAGTTAATTTATGGTTCTACAGACCATAAATTAACTGCTATCAATGATGGCATCTACAATTTACACAGCTATAAGCTGGCTAGAATGCAATGAAAGGAAAGTTGAACACGTGTGCTCTACACAATACATACTTTTCCAGTGGAGCTAGGAGTCCTTTAGATCACCTCAGATTTCCTTACAGGAATACGAATATTACATTAATAAGTATATTTCACAGGGAAAAAAAACTTTACAGCGCTAGTGGAACTACATTGAAAAATATTTCTGTAATTACTTAAAACTCGAGTCTGATTCTGTTGGAACTAACTCTGGCATCCCCAAAGCTGAATCAAAAGTGCTCACCAAGGCATGCCTGAAAACTACATCTCCCATAAAGAAATCCTAGTACTAGTTGAGTATCTTAAATACAAGTGAATGCATGTGTATTTAAATGTGCAACATGATTATGCTTCAAAAAGAAGGTGGAAGCATATAAATATATATTTTAAAAATGGAAGCACATGCTCGCATTTCTAAGCAAGTGGCTTGCAAGGCACACCTGCAATCCTATATAAGGGGCTAAGCTTATATATGCAGCCCGGGAAAGCTTCCCAGAATCACTTGGGGACCCCCATTGAGGAACACACCTTTTTCTCTCTCCATTGCAGCTTTGCCTCCACAATGGGAATTTTCACTATGGTGCACCAATGTTGGGGTTGTCACAGTGTAGTCACCCATGTTACTACCATTTTTAACAATGTGGGATTCATAATGCAAGAAAATATTTCATTGAAACAAGAAAGAGATATTTTAAACTCCATTACCATAGTTAATTTTCCCCTGACATTTCATAACATTTATAAGCACAGCACTTTTAAGAGGGTAGAACCATTGCAAGCACTAAGCATAAGAAATTCGCTCAGGTTCATAACAATGAAAGCATTCAAACTGAAATGTGATGGTGTTGTTTCTCCAGTACGTTAGCAGCATTTTTATTTGTTCATATGAATGTGTCAGATTATTTTAATGAAAATACAGTGTCTCTAAGAGAGTGCATTTTCAGATATATGTTAGGAAACTAGGGCTGGTTGTATAACACAGAGGTAGAATGTCCTTAGTTCAACCCCCAGCACCAAAAACAAAAATAAAACAAACAAATAAATAAATAATAAAAAAAAAATCTCTGAGGAGTCTAGACTGAAGGTAGAGTGCCCTTACTTTCAATGCCTAATACCTAAATAAATAAATAAATTTGCTTTTGTCCCTTAATTTTTCATTTTAAGGATATCTGAAAAGGACACCATCAGGGATATTAAGATGGATGAATATTCTATGGAAAACCATTTATAATGGTTAAAAAAATCATAGAAACTCAAAGTCTACAATTGTATAAAAAATCCAATAAAAATCATGGGTTATTAAATATTAAAATCTATTGAAAATGTTCTTGATACAGTGTTAAAATTAAATATATATACATATATAGCATATATATATATACCATATATATATATATACCATATCATATATATCATATGATATCATATATCATCACAGGATGGCTTTAAAAACATGCAGCCCAGGAGGAGGTGAGGAGACAGTTGGAATTCCTTTGGGGAATTGAGGATCACAGGTTGAAGCCTAGCCTCAGCAACGTGGCAGGACCCTCAGCAACTTAGGCAGATCCTATTTCAAAATTGAAAAATAAATAAACAAAAAGGTATGAGATGGCAGCTAGGTTCTAAAAATGTATCCTCAGCTGGGGGCAGGGGCATGCACTGGTAATACCAGTATTCTGGGTTCAATCTCCAGTACCGCAATGACTAATTAACTAACTATAAATTATATAATTATAATTATAGATTGGTGTCACCAAGATGAGCTCATACCCTCTGTGGAAAACAGAAGTGAATGAGAAACCCATCCTACAGACAGATCTAGGCACACCCAAAGCTTAAATAACTTCTAGAAAACTCTCTCTACGGCTGCTGTAGCTTGAAGTGCTCCTGGTGAACTATCCCTGGTGACATGAGGTCAGTTCTGAAGAGCCACTTGCTTTGTTGACAGGGGCCAGGGGGGCTGGTGATGGCCCTGACCCTTAGTTCTGTGGCCCCTCCCATGGTGCAGAAATCTGTAAGCCCTTTTATTAAAACTCTTCATTGCTGGTACTCAAAGTATGACCCCTCCTTTAGTATTCAAGGTCTAGCTGTTCAGACCAGGATGGTGAAAGTAACTGTATGAATTTGGGGACACCCAAGAAAAATGTACCTTCTGCATTTATTACAACCCTGAAATGTTTTAGGACACACTGAGACCTTTCAATACAGACTTCAGAATTTTAAAAATTAATTCAGAATTGCCTTTCATTCCAACATCTCATCCATTCCAATGTCAGCAACCTCCTAGACTGCGTTTAAACTGTAGGCTTGAGGTGGTTTTTTCCCATGTCTCTCAATCCTTTTTCTCATTCATACTGCCTCCCTTTCCTCTCCTTGATGGAGGGGGGTGGGGAATGGAGGCACAGGGTGTACTGGGCTCAGAGGGAAGATGTCCACCCTCCAACAGAGCTGACCACGGCTTCAACCTGCATGTAATGTGACCATACCTCCAACTTCTAAGTGCACATTCCCTTTGCCTCAGCAACTCTCCTTCCAAAAATTCATTCTACAATTATACTCATATATGGGCCAAATGTCATATGAACAAAACTGTCACATTTATTAGTTATTTTTAAGGAAATATATTAGGAAAAAAAACCTAAGTGCAACACTATTAAAACAAAATACCAAATATCTACAGATTCATTTGCTCTCATAACTGTGTATATATATATATATGTGTGCATATATAAGCTTTGGAAGATCTATGAGTAACGTTTGACTCTGGAGGGCACTGAAGAGAGATATTGAAATGTTGAGTGCAGAAGAAAGAGGTGAATTTAGTGTAAGACTTTTTTTTGTATAAAAAGAGCATTTATTAATCATTTTGTATAAGTCAAATCCACATACTTTAATTTTACACGCTTTTGCATACATTTCTAACAAGGCTCAGAGACACACATGTATTTAGTCCTCAGATGTATGCACATTGACAATCACAGATATATAGGGTGTCAAATATAACAACCTATATCTAAGGTTTCAAATTTGGTATCAAATTAGAAAAACTAAAAATCCTTGAAAAACGAAATTATATTAAAATAAGATAGATGGCTAAAATCTCTTATATGTTAAGTCTACAACTTCTATTTTAAGATTCATCTTAGAGAAGTTTTGAAGTATAGAGGCTTTATATTTTTACTCAATAACTGATGCTTTAGATTTTGTTTAGCACTGAGGATTGAACTTGTTAAAGGGTGATAGTTTCTCCTAGAAATAAATATTATAGGACAGTGATATCTATTCCTTATTCCTTGCTTCTGGAGAGAAATATTTCAAATGAAAAGCACAAATAGGGGAATATATGAGGTTTACTTAGGGAAGTGGAGGTATCTTTTAAAAGGTCTCATTCCAAAGAAAGAATCTGGAATGGTCTGTTTCCAGAAGTGGAGTTCTCCTTGAGGCAAGCTTTCTTCAGTCTACAAGCCTTCCCCCTTACATATATGCATTTGAGGTAGGAAAGTAGCTCTTTTCCAGCCAAAGCTCAATGTGCCTGCTTTGTTTCTACCAAGTTGGAAACTTTTTGGTAGGTGCCTAAGTAAAAAGTAGAGAGGGTGGCGGTGCACAGTGTCTAAAACTGTAATTGTACCTGCACCTGGGCAGAGAAACTATCTTTACTCCTAAGGGCTAGTGAGATCCTCTGATCCATTTTTTCCCTGTCCCGCTTTTTGCTTTTTTCTAATGCAAGTGCCTAACAAACCCAGAGATGCCCTACCACTGAGGTATATACCCATTTCTTTTAATTTTGTTTTGAGACAAGATGTTGCCCTAGCTGACCTCAAACTTGCCATCCTTCTGCCTCAGTATCCAGAGTAGCTGGGATTACAGGTGTGAGCCTGTGTACCCAGTTAGTATTTTAATTTACTTAGAAATAATCTAAACATCCAATGAATACTTCTTTATTCAGCTTAACACAATCTTAAGATTTCAGGCTAATGGAAAAGATTTTTTAAGCCTTTTCATCTTTTGATTTTTTTTTACTTTATAAATTTATTCCCTTTCCAATTAGTTTGAAATACTAAGGTTAATAATTAATTCTCTGTCTTTTGTTTTCCCATCAAAAGATATCACAGTCTCAAAGCAAAGGTCATTACTTTCCTGACTCTGTTGTCTTCACATCCTTCCTTTCTTTAAGCATCCTCTCAGGCTGAAAGCAACTGGGCTTCCCTCAGGGCCAGCATCTGTCATTCTGGGTCAGCTCACCCTTCTCATAATCAGCGGGAAGGAGAATTCCTTAGGCCGTCTGGGCTGCATGGTGTCTCTCACAGAAACTCAATTTTGCCATTATAGAACTAGATTATCAATACCCAAATATAATCAATGGGCAAACCTTAGTCCAAGTAAAACTTTTTTTTTTTTTTTTTTTTTTTTTTTTTTACTACAGAAACAGACAGCAGGCCACAGGTGACTCCTGGAGTATCAACTCTGGCTAGTGACCCTTTTTACATGTTAGTATGTGAAATGGATGAAGGAATTTGGAAAGACCTCTGTATCAACAATCTAGTTTTAAATATTATTATCTTGTACTGATATTGGAAGAGAACACTTTATATATTAATACTTTATATGTAAACTTACATCTTAGTAATCCTAAACTTTGCTGAAGGAATTGGAAGCCTTCACCAAAACAAGAGGGACACAACAAATACTGTGTTTGTGTACGTTTGTATGACTTTGAAACTATGATGTATACTTACAAAAGTAGATTTAAAAAAAGAGGGAAGTCAATATGAGAAAAAATCAAAACAGAATAGCTTCTCTCTACATTTCAAATGGTAATCCATCTTATTTAACAGTCTTGTTAAGGTGGAATTAATTTACCACACAATTATTTTAAGAATAAAAATTTATTATGTTTAGGAAATTTATATAAAATCAAATATAGGCCGGGCATGGTGGCGCACGCTTGTAATCCCAGCATTCGGGAAGCTGAGACCAGAGGATCCGGGTTCGCGGCCAGCCTCAGCTACCTAGTGAGGCACTCCGCAACTTAGTGAGACTCGGTTTCAAAATAAAGAATACAAAATAGGGCTGGGGGTATAGCTCGGAGGTAGAATGCCCCTGAGTTCAATCCCCAGTACCGCAAAAAAAAAAAAAAAAAAAAAAAAAAAAAATCAAATATAGAACATTTATATTATCTCAAAATCACCTCAGAGCTGGTGGAAGTGAATTCTTTTTCCTGCCCCTTGCCAGGCAACCATTAATAGACTTTTGTTTCTATAAACTTTCCTGACATTGCACAGAAGTGGGTGCTATACTATATGGTCTTTGGAGGTAGGCTTCTTTCTCAGTTCGAAAGGACAAGAGAGGCAAGGCTTATATGTCAATAATATGCCTTAATAAACAAGATGAATAAATCTTAATCTAAGTATAATAGGCCTGCCCTAGATCAGGGCTTGTTAACGTGGCAGAGCCCGGTAATTGTGTAAAACTTAAAACTTTATTTTCAGAGATTCAAATTCTCTCCTTAACAATATGTTTATCATCAATTTACTTCTTCTTATTATTCCTATTCTTCTAGCCATAGCATTTTTAACCCTAATTGAACGAAAGATCTTAGGCTATATACAACTCTGAAAAGGCCCTAATATCATTGGCCCTTATGGTCTGCTTCAACCTATTGCAGATGCCATAAAACTATTTATTAAAGAACCCCTACGACCCCTTACCTCATCAATAAGCTTATTCACTATTGCTCCCACACTAGCCTTAACACTAGCATTCACTATGTGAATTCCTATACCTATACCCCAACCACTCATTAATATAAATATAGGAGTAATTTTTATATTAGCTACCTCAAGCCTAGCTGTATATTCAATCTTATGATCAGGGTGGGCTTCAAACTCTAAATATTCACTCATTGATGCCCTACAAGCTGTTGCCCAGACAATTTCCTATGAAGTTACTTTAGCTATTATTATTTTATCTGTACTAATACTTAATGGATCCTTTACTCATATTAATACAAACACAAGAATCTATCTGGCTTATTATACCTACATGACCACTAGCAATAATATGGTTTATTTCTACTCTAGCTGAAACTAATCAAGCACCATTTGACTTAACTGAAGGGAAATCAGAGCTTGTATCAGGCTTTAACGTAGAATATGCTGCAGGACCTTTCGCTCTATTCTTTATGGCTGAATATACTAATATTATTATAATAAATGCTCTCACTTCAGTAATTTTTCTAGGTCCTTCTAATAATATCCTAAACCCAGAATTCTTTACACTTAACTTTACCATTAAAGCCTTAATACTAACTTCCTTATTTTTATGAATTCGAGCATCGTATCCTCGATTTTGATATGACCATCTTATACATCTCTTATAAAAAATTTCTTACCTTTAACATTAGCCCTTTGTATGTGACATATTACTCTCCCCATTATACTATCAAACATTCCACCACAAACCTAAGAAATATGTCTGAAAA
Source organism: Graphiurus murinus (assembly GCA_004027655.1). Classification (NCBI taxonomy): domain Eukaryota; kingdom Metazoa; phylum Chordata; class Mammalia; order Rodentia; family Gliridae; genus Graphiurus; species Graphiurus murinus. Next base: position 1,594 of record PVLC010008606.1, on the reverse strand, counting down.
AGAGTTACTTTGATAGAGTAAAAAATAGAGGTGTGAGCCCTCTTATTTCTAGAATTAAAGGAATCGAACCTAATCCTAAGAATTCAAATTTCTTCGTGCTACCAATTATACACCATATTCTAAAAAGTAAGGTCAGCTAATTAAGCTATCGGGCCCATACCCCGAAAATGTTGGTTTATATCCTTCTTGTACTAATTAATCCTTTCACTGCAACTACTATTTTTATCACTTTAATCTCAGGCACTCTCATTGTGCTCCTCAGCCTCCACTGACTATTAATTTGGGTAGGCTTAGAAATAAGTATACTATCCATCATCCCAGTAATTATTAATAATGCCAACCCCCGATCCACTGAAGCTGCAACCAAGTACTTTTTAATCCAAGCTACAGCATCCATGATTTTAATATTAGCCATTATCATAAATATCATATTTTCAAGCCAATGGTCTATATTAAATTTCAACTTTAACTTTTCAACCACTCTTGCTATAATTGCCCTAACCATAAAACTTGGCCTTAGTCCATTTCACTTTTGAGTCCCAGAAGTAACACAAGGTATACCCCTACTCTCAGGTGTAGTCCTTTTAACATGGCAAAAACTAGCCCCCATTTTTATTTTATATCAATTTTTCCCCTACATCGATTACTACTTAATCCTCCCAATAGCCATGATATCAGTCATAATCGGAGGGTGGGGAGGCCTAAACCAAACACAACTACGAAAAATTTTAGCTTACTCCTAAATTGGCCATATAGGTTGAATATTAGCTATTATCTCATTTAACCCTACAGCCATAATTCTCAACCTAGTCATCTATATCCTCTTAACTGTTACACTTTTTATATCCCTTTACATAATAGGTAGTACAATTGCACTTATACTATCTACAATGTGAAATATTAAACCTCTGATAATCTCAACTATATTAATTACACTTATATCACTTGGAGGATTACCACCACTAACAGGATTTATACCAAATGAATTATTCAAGAACTCTAAAAAAATGCTATTATCATAGCTTTATTCATTGTAATCTTAGCCTTACTAAATCTTTATTTCTACCACATCACTCACATTATTTCCATCATCTAATAACAAAAAAATAAAATGAAAATTTATAAATATAAAATTAACAATCATAATCTCATCTTTACTTATACTATCGACCTTACTCCTACCCTTATCACCTGTCACCTGTATTTTGGAATAGGAATTTAGGTTAATCAGACCAATAGCCTTCAAAGCTTTAAGTAAATACTAATTATTTAATTCCTGTTATAAGGATTGTAAGTCTACTCTCACATTATCTGAACGCAAATCAAATACTTTAATTAAGCTAAATCCTCAACAATAACATCTTCTAGATTGATGGGATTTAAACCCACAAAAATTTTTTTTTTTTTTTTTTTTTTTTTTTGCAGTACTGGGGATTGAACTCAGGGGCATTCTACCTCCGAGCTATACCCCCAGCCCTATATTTTATTCTTTATTTTGAAACCGAGTCTCACTAAGTTGCGGAGTGCCTCACTAGGTAGCTGAGGCTGGCCGCGAACCCGGATCCTCCGGTCTCAGCCTCCCGAATGCTGGGAT
>PVLC010008605.1:0-57601 GCA_004027655.1 Graphiurus murinus | reverse complement strand
ACTGGAAAACATTATGTTAAGTGAGATTAGCCAGTCACAAAGAGTAAAGAAGCATATGTTCTCCCTAATATGCGGATGCTAGGGAGAAGATGGGGCATAGGAGGGTCTCCAGATGAAAAGGAGAGATCCTCGATAAGCAAAGAAGTTGATTTAATTGTAGTGGATGCATGGGGCAGAGGGACACCCTAAGGCACATGATATACTTACACAATCATATCAAGGTCACTCACTGAACTGAACCTGAGGGGGAGGGAGGGGGAGGGAGCGGGGTGGGAATTGGGGAAGGGGTCAAATGAGAATTGTGTGCAAATATGTTGTTAACAACTCGTACTTAACAAAGATGTATGCTATACTGCACGAATTACTACAATAAAAAATAATTTTTAAAAAAAGAAGCTAGGGAGTAATTGGCATACAAAAGAGAATATAGAAAATGGAGGAGAAACCTCAGTGAGACAATAGAAGGAGCCTAGAGGAGGGTGGTGATGGGAGGGTCTGGAGAATTAATGAAGGAAACACTTCCATTGATATTCTGTATGTAAGTTAAATTACCAATGCCAATCTCAATATCATGTGAGCAAGGGGAGGGAGCCAGGAGGAAGCTCACCAAGGACTGTGTGCATGTATGTCACTATTACTGTGAACCACATTTGATGTGAGACTACAATGCACCAATAAAAGTATGTAAAATAGAGAAATAAAAATAAATAGATAAAATAATAAAATTATGCCTCACTGTTACAGAAGCACAAAAGAAGAACATTGAAGTGAGATGGGCACACAACAGGAACATTCTTGCAGTAATCTATAGAACATGGCTAGAGATGGGAGATGCTAGCCAACTCTTTGGGTACTGGGTCTGGATTTTCAATGTGAGAATCAAAAGTCAAAAAGAGACAAAGGATAACTTCTCTACTGTCTGCCCTGAACTCCCAGCCTTACTTGGCAAGATTAAAATGGAAAATCTGCAGTTAACAGTCTAGGGGAACAGTGGCCTGGAAAACCAAGCACTTTCTCCATTTTCTTGCCTGAAGGGAACATGAGGGACTCGATGCTGACTCCGGGTTCCTACCCAGGACTTTTGGACGTGGTGCTTCACTATGAAAGCACCCTGTCTTCCCCCTGCCTCTTCCCATTTTACACTGAGATGAGTAGGTCGAGCAAGCATCTGCATGTCCTCGGACATCAACATCACGGGGCCCAGTCCTGAAGCAGTATGACTAAAGACTCGATGTGTGAAGCCTTATATAATGTTTTATATATTTTTCAAACAGGTCGCCCTACAAATTATCTCATTTGGAACTTTACAACACCCCCCGTGAGCACAGAAGACGTAATACTGTGTCTGCTGATGACTAAAGAAAACTAAGCTGGGAGAGTTCAAAGCTTTGCCAGGGTTAAAACAGTGAAATGGAGAGTCAGACTCTCCGCACAGGACTTCTGGACCTCCTCCCTGCCCAGACATTGCCTCAGACCTCCTAATGAGGCAAGGGCTCAGAGTCTGCAAAGACCGGCCATCGATAAGATTGCTGGTTGACCAAAAAGAGGCAAGATCAAGAGAAAGGCAGATTATCACGGAGTTGTGCCCGCAAGTTCTCACGTGTGCATGGAATGGAAAAAACAGGAAATCTTCAAAAGACAGCACACAAGTAGAGCTGAACCATGCCCTGTCAACTTTTTTTTTTTTAATTATTATTACCTTTTTTGGTACCAGGGATGGAACCCGGGGGCATTCTACCTCTGAGTTACACCCTCAGCCCTCTTTCTTGTTTATTTTGCAATAGCATCTAAGCTGCTGAGGCTGACCTTGAACCTGTGATCCTCCTTTCTCAGCCTCTCAAGTACTAGGATTACAGGCACAGGCCACCGTGCCCAGCTATGCCCTGTCGACTCTCAAGTACTAGTCCCCTGTGTTGGTGGAAAGAGGAAACCAGCCTGAAAACCTACAGGCCCAGATCGTTCTAGTTCCTAGAGTTGGCCCCACTGTGAGTGCAGGTGTGAATATCACCCAGACCAGACCATACTGGCTTTCATTGTGAGTGGCGACAGCTCTGGTGGGGGATCCCATGGCGCCCATCACTGTTTGTTTAAAGAGGAGCTCAAGTTGAAGTGAGCACGGAGAAGAAGGCCTGAGGAGAACGTGGTGATGGCCACGTTGCATCAGGAAAATGAAGGAAAGTAGTGTCTCAGGGGACAGCGTGAAAAAACCTTCACTGCTGAAGTTCCCTCTGATTGTGTTTTTCAGATTTGATTCTAATAAACAAACTAAATCCTTCCATGCTGAACACAAAAATGGAAAACTTCAGAAGTGTACTATGAGTGCTGAAAGGGCTTCCCAGTGAATGTGTTTTTCCCAGAGTCTTCACATCTTCTTGGGCCTCAGGCCTCCAGCTCATGCTTGATCCAGATCCTCTTTACCACCACCCCTTCTCAGCCCTTGTTGTGCACCATTTAAAAATACTTCTAGCCGGGCCTGGTGGCGCACGCTTGTAATCCCAGCATTCAGGAGGCTGAGACCGGAGGATCCGGGTTCGCGGCCAACCTCAGCTACCTAGTGAGGTACTCCGCAACTTAGTGAGACTCGGTTTCAAAATAAAGAATAAAAAATAGGGCTGGGGGTATAGTTCGGAGGTAGAATGCCCCTGCGTTCAATCCCCATTACCGCAAAAAAAAAAAAAAAAAAAAAAAAATATATATATACTTCTAGCCGGGCGTGGTGGCACATGCTTGTAATCCCAGTACTCAGGAGGCTGAGACAGGAAGATTGCTGGTTCGCAGCCAGCCTCAGCTACCTACTGAGGCCCTCTGCAACTTAGTGAGTCCCTGTTTCAAATGAAAGAATAAAACATAGGGCTGAGGGTGTAGCTCAGAGAGAGAATGCCTCTGGGTTCAATCCCCAGTACTGCAATAAATAAATATATACATACATATATACATACATACATAAATACATAAATAAAAATAAATGGTGATACACACCTGTAATCTCAGTACATAAAAGGCTGAGACAGGAGGATCACAGGTTCAAGGCAAGCCTCAGTAATTTAGTGTAAAGCTTAGCAACCTAGCAAGACCCTGTTTCAAAATAAAAAATAAAAAAGGACTGCAGGTATAGCTCAGAGGTAGAATGCTGCTCCATTCAATCTCCAGTGCCACAACAAGTAAAAATACTCTCACAACTTTTCCTCGCTGCCTTCCCAGTGATTCTGTGAGTCCAGCATTCTTCCCAGGAGGCACTTGGGTCTGTCAACAGGTGAATGGATAAAGAAAATGTGACACACACACACACACACACACACACACACACACACACACAATGGACTTTTACTCAGCCCTACAGAAGAATAAAATGATGTCATTTGCAGGAAGATTGAGGGAACTGAAGAACATCTAAGTGAGATTAAGACAGACTCCAATTCAGAAAGTCCAGGATCAAATATTTTCTCTGATACATGGAAGCTGAAAAAAAAAAAATGGGGGAGGAGAGTCTCATGAAAATAGAAGGGAAAACTAATAGAATAGATGATAGGGATCAGGAGAAAGTACTGGAGAATGAAATAGACTGAATTATGCTATGTTTATGTACGAAGATATCACAATGAGTCCCACTATTATGCATAATTAGAATGTACCAATAAAAAAATTTATAAAGTAAGACCATCCAAAACAAAAACAGTACTGAGTTATCTCTCAGGTATTTCAGATACCATAGGTGTTTACTAAATATTTTATGAAATAATTTTTAAAAACGGCACTCAGGCTGTATAGCACTTTTTCTATTTTTAGACCCATCTCTCCCTATTTACAAGATATGCTCTATCCCAATCATTTTTTACCTCTGTTGCCTGAAACTGTGTGTGACTCTTTTTAAAGCAATCGAAGGAAGAAATAAAGAAAGGAAGAGATAATAGGCATGTTACCTCTGCTTTCTAAGCAAACGCAGACCACTGAAATGGCCTGATCTTGGTGGTCCCACAACTGGAGAGCAGCAGATCCAGCTTTAAGACCCAAGACCTCAGGCCCACCTTTCTGTGCTACTAATCCCAGTCTTTCCTGCCCACATTTGAGTGACGGCCGAATTCTGGCTCTCTCTCCCAGTAACTGGCATGGAGAATGGGGGCATTTACGAGACTTCCCATCTCAGCTGCTCTGTGACTTTCTCTCAACAGGTCTGGGTCTTCCCACTTTACCTGGTGCACCTGTCTTAGCTTAGATGCATAACATGTTACACGTGAGCACCCCCACAAAGCCTTCAACCCTTTGACGGCAGGTCTTAGTATCCAGTTAGCGCTCAGTATAGGGATGAACAGGAGTCAGAAGGAAGAAAGCAGAAATGCAAACACATGTGTATCATTTAGCTTATTTATCAAGCAGACGAAGGCATGACAACATCCAAGCTACTATCTTATGAAATAATGCCACCGAGAAACTCGGGAGAAAAAAACATCCCACAAGGTGTTGATAGAGTAAGGCAGACATCAAAGTTAATGCTACATGTCACTTCAGAGGAAAATACATTTTTAGAAGATAACGAAAGCAGAGATAGGGAGAGCAACCCCTCCAAAGCAGGCAAGCAGGAGCTGGGTATGGTGGAACTGGTAACACAGCCGAAGCTGTAAGAGAAACACACGCTCCTCCCACACACACATTCCATCCCTGTTTACACCTGCGTCACAGGATCACCGGAGTGGTTAACATCCATTCGTAAAGTTCCTGAGAGGAGATGATATGAGGCCAGGAAGAAAGCATGGGCTTAGGACAGTTCCATGCTTCCAGGAGCTTAGACTTCAGGGCCTAGAAAAATCCCTGAAAAATGGATCAGGCATGGTGGCATACACCTGTAATCCAGTGCTTGGGAGGCTGAGATCACAAGTTCAAGGCCACCCTCAGCAACTCTGCAAGACTCTTAGCAATGTAGCAAGACCCTGTTTCAAAACGAAAAATAAAAAAGGGTGGAGGTGTACCAAAGAAAGAAAGAAAGAAAGAAAGAAACTTCTTATATAAGGCTACAAATAGTTTATAATTTCCCCAAAGAAACTTCATTTATATTGGATCATTGTGGTAAAAATTCATTTTAATGCAAAACAAAATAGAAAGCACCTCATCTCATATCTTAAAATATATATATATTTCTGGTACTGAGGATTGAACTTAATGGCATTCTACCTCCAAGCTACACCCCTAGCCCTATTTTTTATTCTTTATTTTGAAACAGGGTCTCAGTAAGTTGCAGAGAGCCTCACTAAGTAGCTGAGGCTGGCAATCCTCCTCTCTTGGCCTCCCAAGTACTGGGATTACAAGTAAAAAGCTATTTTTAAGGTGGGTACCTTCGTGAAAAAAATCACTTCACTGACCTCAGTTTCCTGTTTTGCTGCAGACTGATGCCAACTTCATCATCAACATGGGCCGGTCCACAAGTGGAATCTTAATTTATAAATGGCATTAGGAGATTAATTCCCTTAATTATCTTATCCAGGATGTTAAAAAGGCAGGAGCACCAAGCTTAGGCAGATAGAAGCAGCGCTGTGTAGTAAGGAGTAAATAAGTACAAAGACAAAACTGGCAGAATTCATCTTCTCTAGAGGATTAGAGGTCGACTATTTCTATAATAATTGAGCATCAGTGTGATTAACTCAAAGACAGAGCAGCATACACGGGCCCTCTCCCCACCTCCTTCAGTGGCAAGATACCCACCGGGCTTCACCCAGGGCCACAGGCTCCACCCTCACACTTAGTTCCTGCTCAGGAAAACTGAGCCTGCGGCCAAGGGAGGAGATCCTCAATCCCCCAGCACGTGCCTTCCTGAGGGTTTCACTTGTACGAAACACACACTGCGGTAGGATTCCTGAGAATGTGTGTTTCCAGAAAGGGGAAATACAGCCAGGAGGAACAGAATGGAGGTCAAGTTCAAGATCTCTCCGCTTTCTCTTTGCAGCTTAAGCAGACTGACTGGACCAACCTTAAGGTCTCTGCACTGCAGCTCCTTCATCCTGGAGCTATCGAGCCCCATCATTTCGGGACTGGCTTCTCCACTGCCAGAACCCCGTTTCAGTGTTGTCCCCAAAAGGGGCCTCTAGGGACAAGACTGTCTAAAATAGGCTCTTGAGCACTTGAGCTCACTCCCAACACATTTTTCCTCTGTATAACACCAATCACAAACTGAGATCTTTTGTTGTCTATTTTCTTATTGCAGTAGTACCCAAGGGCATTCTACCTCCAAACTACATCCCTGACTTCTTCTTTTTTTTTTTTTTTGGTACTGAGGATTGAACCTAGAGGCATTCTACCTCCGAGCTACACCTCCAGCCCTATTTTTTATTCTTTATTTTGAAACAGGTTCTCACTAAGTTGCGGAGGGCCCCTCTAGTAGCTGAGGCTGGCCGAGAACCTGTGATCCTCCTGTCTCAGGCTCCCAATTACTAGGATTACAAGCATGCACCACCATGCCCAGCTTCCAGCCTTTTTCTCTATCTCCTTATTTACTCAGCAATCTGGGGTCTTGTTAGGTTGCTAAAATTCTTACTAAATGGCTGAGGCTGGCCACGAACCTGCGGTCCTCCTGTCTCATCCTCTCAAGTACTGGGATTAAAGGTGTGCAATACCATGTCCAGCTTCAATAAATATTTGTTGAACTAAATGATCTAGACCAGGGTAGTTCTCCTTTTACAGACAAGGAAGAGTGATTGAGATCCAAGCACAATGATCTCAACACAGCTACTTTCTGCCCATGTGAAAGAAAAGAAAAAGATAAGTCATAGGGTCTATTCCTAGACCCATGTTCTTTTCCATGGTTTTGTGGTCATTGTGCTCTGTCTTTGCCTTATGTACAGGAATGAGGTCAACAGAAAAAAAAAATTCTAACGGGGATTTGCCATATAATTTGACCAGGATCTTAATCCACTGAGCTTATTCTGCCCTTTAAATTCTGACCAAAGTTAAGGAATGCACATAGTCACCTACATATTATAAATTAAGGGGCCATAATGAAATACCCGCACCGGGAACACTTCCTCATATGCTCATTAGAGTGTAAATTATTCATTGAAAACCTTTTCCTTAGGATTGAGACATTGACTTCTTAAATGTTCCTGCCAAAGCAAATTTCCCCTGAACACTGAGTTGATTAAGCCAACACCATTTTCAGCACTCTTCTCTCTTGCACTTGTTGGAGGCTGACAAAACTAAATATGGATGCTCATAGTATCCTATGCCTATGGAGGGACCATATAACCGTCCTAGCCAATGAAGTAAAGTGACATCCACAGGAAGACTATGAGGACATTTTTGCTTTCCTAATAAAACGATAGCTTTCTTCCTTTCCTCGTTTCTTTCTGTCTTGAATGTGCACTTGATGACTGGAACTTGGCAGCTATCTTGTAACTATAAGGGAACTGTTACCGAGATCTCAAAGACACTGGCCTGACATTGAGTCACTGAAATGCCACCAGCAGCTTCCACCTCCAGAGTTTTAGTATGTGAGAAAAATGCATTTTTATTTGCAAAAGTCACAATCAGTTGGATTCTTCTTTTTATGTAGCTGAGAGATTTCCTTTTTGACTCAAAATTTGAAGATACCTAAACTTTGCCCTGCTTCGAACCAGCATAATTCATATCCTGGCCTCACTTTCCTCTCTAAGTGTCTGCAGTTGTCCAATGTGCCCACACCTCCAGTTCTTCATCAGCAGAGAGCAAGAAAGCTCACCGATGGGTAATCAATCACTACAGGACCAAAGCAGGGTAGAAAAAATGGAAGTGGATGTGGAGAGGCACAGAGAAGGCAGCCAAGCAAATCAGGAGTTTTGAGACTTTTTTTTTTCTTAATAACAAAGCCCTTATGTCAAATGAAACCACACCCACAATGTCAACCTTTGAATCAGATGAGAGTGTAGCATCTCCACTTGAACACTATAGGAAGTCCCAAAGATTCGTCCTCTCCATCTCTCAACCCCCTCCCCACCAAAGTCATCTTAGTTGAACTCTAGGGCTCCTTGAAAAATAAATTTGCAACCTGTTAATTGATAGCCTGCCAAATAAAATACAAGGCATTCTCCAGTTAAGTTTGAATACAATGAAAAATATTGCATTGGACACAAACTAAGATTCTATTTGAGCTGGGCGTGATGGCTCCTGCTTGTAATCCCACTGCTTGGGAGGCTAAGACAGGAGAATCTCACAGGTTCACAGCCAGCCTCAGCAACTTAATGAGACCCTCCACAACTTAGTGACACCCTGTTTCAAAATTAAAAAAAAAAAAATAGGACTTGGGGTGTAGCTCAGAGAATGTCCCTGGGTTCAATATTCAGTGCCATTTTTAAAAAGTGAGATTCTATTTGTTCTATTTGTTGTATATTTCATTTTCAAATCTAACTGGGTGTATCAGTCAGCATTCTCACTGCTGCAACATAAAATACCTGACAACCACAACTTGAAGGAAGATTTATTTGCTCACAGTTCTGGAGATTTCAGAGGTTTCAATCCATGCTCGGTTAGGTGAAGTCTGTGGGGCTCAGGGCATGGTGTTAGGAAGCAGAGAGAGCCTGAGTGGAGGGACTCTGCTCTCACATCTTGGAGATGGGAAACGGAGAGCAAGACTGGGGAGGGGGGCATATATAGTTCCCAGAGCAACACTCCCAGAGAACCCACCTCAAAAACTGAGCCCCGCCTCCAATATGACTGCCTTGTCTTAGACATGAGGTCAGAGGGATATGCTAAATCCAGACCCTAACACTGAGCATCTAATTATGTTTTCTTGCTGAATCTAACGACCTTACTAACTTATTTATTTTTGTGGTACTGAGGACGGAACCCAGGGGCATTCTACTTCTGAACTACACCTCCAGCACTATTTTTTTTTTTAAACAGGGTCTCACTAAGTTGTGGAGAGCCTCACTATGTTGCCAAGGCTGGCCGTGAACCCGTGATCCTCCTGTCTCAGCCTCCCAAGTACCAGGATTACAGGCATGCTTCACCATGCCCGGCTGACCTTACTAATTTAGAACATTATTTAGTACAAATTTACAAAAAGATAGGACACAGGAAATTTCCATTTTTACAAAAGGGAGCGATAGATAAATAACAGCTATAAAGCCTAGAAGAGCTGGAAGTGGAAGGGAAATACAGAAAGGGAACCTTAAAATGCTTGAGAATAGAATTTATCTGGTCCTCAGTTTGGTTCAGGGCTGGCTATGAAAAGACCACAACACCTTTTCCATCTAAATTGCATCTAAGCCCTCCAAGTGCTGTGTTCATGTATGTCAGTATCACTACAAACAACATTATGATGTGAGACTATAATGCACCAATAAAAGTATGAAAATATAATAAGCTGCACTTTTCTTGCGTTTCGAATGTCCTGTGTCTGGTCTATGTGCTCTTTTAAAAGTCCAGGTTACTCAGCCACCTGTAGAGAGGAGGAAGAGGGAGAGGAAACTCTACTGTCAACGATGTCCTCCAATCCTGGCTTCTCGACTCCCAATCTGGGACATTTGGCTGTTTTCACAGGCAGAGAATGTTCTTCATCCAATTAAATAAAATGAAGTCGAAGCCAGGTGGAATGCTTCCAGTGAAATACTTACTCTTCTTATCTTCTCGTTCACACCCTTCCCCTCATTAGCACAACTGAGCACATCAAGCAAACTCTCTGCTTCTAATAAAGATGTTCCCACTGTATGCCTAATGAAAATCGCGTGCAGAGAATAGCCCCTTCTTGGAGGAGCCCTGTGAGTGACATGGACGCCCCAGAGTCACCTGCAAAAGCCAGCACATTGGTTAGGTCCCCTCCAAAGTCCTGGCTCTGGCAAGGGGGAACACACAGTGTTTATAGATTGCTTTATTAGAAATTCAGTTCAATAGAAATCACCCGACGTATACAATTTTTGTAAAAGAGAATGCTGTTTTGTTTTATTATTTATTTATTGTGGTACTGGGGATTGAACCCAGGGGCATTCTACCTCTGAGCTACACCCCCAGTCCTATTTTTTATTTTTGAAACAAGGTCTCACTAAGTTGCAGAGGGCCCTCATTAAGTAGCTGAGGCTGGCCACGAACCTGTGATCCTCCTATCTCAGCCTCCCAAGTACTGGGATTACAAGCGTACGCCACCATGCCCGGCTGTATACAATTTTTTAAGAGTCATAGGGAAGTTATGTGCTGAGCCTTAGAAAGGCTAAATCCACGCAATCATGACAGAGTGTCAAATGTGCACATAACTGGCCCAGTTTGTCACTTTAATACTGAAGCAAAGACTGAAATGCGTTGATTCAAAAAAAAAAAAAAAAACTAGAATAAACAAACCCAAAGTGGGACTCATTTATGAGCAATGAAGTTTATTATCAGAAAAGCCAAACCGAAATACTAAGTGACTCTTTTTGTTGTGAAAACAGAATGTTACCTGTGCAGGAAATAGCAGCAGTCTCCTTATAGAATTAATGATTCATTTGCAAGTAGATTTTTTTAATCCAATGATCGAGATGATGGGGACACATGTGGGAGGAGGCACGTGAAGCCATCTCCATTTTATCCTATTTTTAGAGCAGGAGATGAAATCACTCACGGAAGTGGGGAAAAGACAGAGTACATCATTTTGTGTCATTTTGCTTTGACTCCTAGTTCAATAACTCTTTCTGACACTGTTCTAAAGTATTTAGAAATAATGATCTTCAAAACAGATTTTGCAGTGTCTTCCTGATGTTACAAAATAATTGCTTCCAAAAAACATTAAAAATATACTTAATTTTTGGATGTGTATAATATATACATGAGGAGAACTCTCAAAATTCCTAAATAATTAGGAGTTTTAAGCAGGGATGTTCACCTCCTATTAGCTGATCCACCAGCCAAGTCCATTTGGCTTTTTAATGTCCTTAATGTGAAAACAATTTTCTCCCTTTTTATGTTAGCATGTGCATTTCTGTTCCAAAATAGATACAGTTTAGTTAAACTAACTTCCCGTGCCCTGCTGGGGATCTGTGTGATGAGAACTATTTTACTCAAACTTAACACAATTACCCTGCTGCTGGTCATGCTAGGCTGGAGTAAACAAAAACATTAAGGGGAGTTAGGATGTTATTAGCCAAGTGTTTGCCTCCATTTCTGGGTATGTGTTGAGGCAGCCACCCAACCTGAAAAAGATCAAATGTGTTCAGGCACATTTCTGATACCAGAAGACATCCACGTTCAATGACTTAAAAGTCTTTTTCCTTGACATCCCTTTTGAGTTTAAAAAGCAAGGAGTTCCCCCCTTTGCTATTATATATCATGGAAGGCATTAGACAGGACTGCTGGGTGATGTCTCCACTTCCCCAAACAGTAACAAAGATTCATCTGTTGTATTTGAAGTTACGGTAACAATAATCAGATTTATTTGCTTTCTTCTGAATCCGTTCCACAAATCTCTATGAGTTGCCTGCTATATATAAGGTATGGCACAAAGCTCTTGGGAGATCGAACAATGAAGTTTCTAAGCTGGGCATGGTGGCGCATGTCTGCAGTCCTAGTACTCGGGAGGCTGAGACAGGAGCATCACAGGTTCGAAGCCAAGCCCCACAGCAACTTGGCAAGACCTTGTTTCAAAACAAAAAACAAAATATGACTGAGGGTGTAGTCCAGAGGTATAATGCCCTTGGGCTCAATCCCCAGTACCACAAAAAATAAAATAAAATAATGGAATTTCTAATAATGGGAGTAACTGCACCGTTTTTGGAATATAGACCTTCATATACATCCATTACTTCATTCAGCATTCCTGGGGGCCCTGCTATGGATTAATCTGAAGCAAACGGAGGCACTAAATTCCTTTTGCATCATAAAATTTAAAGGCTTGAAGCAGCAGGGCTTCTCTCTAACCCCCTTGAGCTAGCAGGCTTGTGGACATATAGGTCCCTTGTCCAACCGTTTCAAAATGTCTCCAAGTTTTGAAAGCCCTAATTCCAGCTTCACTGAAGGTACATACAGCATAAAGTAGGTGAGTTTTGTTTTGTTTTGTTTTGTTAGTACAGGGGATTGAACCCAGGGGCATTCTACTTCCGAGCTACACCTTAGCTTTTATTATTATTATTATTATTATTATTATTATTATTATTATTATTGCTTTTTTGTGGTACTGGGGATTGAACCCAGAGGCATTCTACTGCTGAGCTACACCCCCAGCCCTATTTTATTTTTTATTTTGAATCAAGGTCTCACTAAGCTGTAGAGAACCTCCCAAAGTTGCTGAGGCTAGACGTAAACTTGTGATCCTCCTGTCTCAGCCTCCCAAGTACTGCGATAACAGGCCTGTGCCACCATGCTGGGCTTGCTTTTGGGGTTTGTTTGTTTGTTTGGGGGGAGTGTTTTGGGTTTTGCTTTTTTGCTTATGAGTTCTGACTGATACAAATGTGTTCTATGATATCCTAATTGCTTAGCTATGAATGAAGCAGTCGCAATGCTCTACATCGTTAAGCAGAATCTTGTATTAACTAAGAAGGCTGAAGGAACCCATTCAACCTCTTCTCTGCATCACGCAGACACTCACCTCACCCCAACAAATCCTATTTCTTCCTATACCTCCTCGTCTCTGAACACATTGATCCTCTTCCACCAGGTGATATGCCCTCTGGCCTACAGCCATTCTTGCATGTTGGAATTTTATTTGTTTTTCAAGACGTGGCTCAGAATTCCCTCCTCCCTGAAACCATTCCTGATCCCGGCCGCGCCCGGAATCCTTGGCTCCAGTGCCACTGATCTGTGTCCACAGAGCACTCACTCTTTCTGAAGCTCTCTGAGCACTCTTCATCTGCAGCTCCCAACTGCATGCAGAGAGAAGCATTGCAGACTCTAACATAGATTTCTTTAGACTGGTAATGGTGCCACACCCCTGTAATCCCAGTACTTGGGAGGCTAAGACAGGAAGATCACAGGTTCCAGGCCAGCCTTAGCAACTTAGTAGGACGCTGTTTCAAAAGAAAAGCCCCAGGATTCAATAATCCCCAGCAATACACACACACACACACACACACACACACACACACACACACACACACACAGTTTCTTTAAAAGGTGTAAAGAGGGGAGGAAATGGGGTGGGAATTGGGGAAGGGGTCAAATGAGAAGTGTGTGCAAATATGTTGTTAACAACTTGTACTTAACAAAGATATATGCTATGTTGCACGAATTACTACAATAAAAAATTTAAAAAAAATAAAATAAAATAAAAGGTGTAAAGAATCCAGCAGTGTAGCAATTGAATCTTACTCTCAATACTGGGCAAAACTCTTCCCCTGAACACTCTGGCAAGGACTGGGTGGTCTCCCGTGAGGACAAGAGAGAGGACATAAGGGCTAGAGGTCGAGGTCACAGGTCACAGGGCTGCTGTGATGCCATTTAGTCACCCCAGTTCTCTATCAGGTTCCTGCCTTGCTCCTTGAAGCCTCTCAGCCGCTCACTGGTGTACAAATTGCGTGAGAAATGGGTTGCAGTCTTCGTCCCTCCCTGAGTCCCTGTCAGGAAGAGATGTCTGCCATGAAGAGTCCTCCTCGCTCTAACTTCTCTTCACTTCCTGCTTCATGGGAATCTTTACCTTAGCAGGTACACACATTTTATCACATTAGTATTATTTAGTTGATTTTTGGCTTTTGTTTTGTGGTACTGGGGATTTAACCAGGGGCATTCCACCTCTGAGCTATACCCTCAGCCCTATTATACTTGGAAATGTGATCTCACTAAGTTGCTAAGGGTCTTGCTAAAATGCTGAGACGGGCCTCTAACCTGCAATCCTCCTGTCTCAGCCTCCCAAATACTGAGATTATAGGCATGTGCCACCACATTCAGCTACATTATTGTTATTTTACTTGTGATTCTCTATGTATACGTACATGTAAGAGCCATGAATTATTATCTTAGCAGCTTTTATGTGTAACAGATAAAAAATGTGCATTAGATAAATGGTTAGGTATGTATACTCCAAGTATGTATCATACAATTTACAGATGTGATCTGGAATGTTCTTCAATCAATAACTCTCTTCAAATTTTATTTTTAATTGCTAATAATAATTGCATATATGTATGGAGAACAATGTGATATTTTGATATATGTTTACATTGTGGAATTAATAAGTCAAGCTAGTTAACATATTCTTTACCTCTTATATTTATTTTTGTGTGTTGAGTACATTTAAAATATATCCTTTTAGAAATCTTGAAATATACAATATATTATTATTAACTATAGGCACCAGGCTGCACAATAGTCATCCATCTAATTTAATATCATATTACTAAGACAATATTTATCACAAAAGTTACCATCATAATACCTGATATAAAGGAGAACCTAAAAAGAGATAAACTGGAATAACAGTTTAGTTATTTTGAGATCAATTTATGATGCAGCATATATCAGGAGTGGATTTATTTTTATATCTAGGAAGTTTTCAACTATATTTACATACCACAGTCTGTTTGCTGCTCAGTCATTGAACACTTGGGTAATTTTGTTGTAATCCTAGTGCTTGGGAGACTGAGACAGGAGGATCACAGGTTCGCAGCCAGCCTCAGTAACTTATGAGGCTCTCTGCAACTTAGTGAGACCCTATTTCAAAATAAAGAATAAAAAATTAGGCTGGGGAGCTGGAGGTAGAATGTCCCTGGATTCAATTCCTAGTACCACAAAAAAAAATAGTAATTATTAAAAGTACAGCTGTTATAAACATTTACAACTCTTTGTCATTTCTCTTGGATAAATACCTAGGAGTGGAATACCTGGATTATATGGTTGATGTATGTTTAATTTTTAAAGAAACTTCCAAACCATTTCCCAAAGTGGCTGCAGTATTTACCTTCCCACCACCTGAGTATGAAAGCACTGTTTGCTCCACATCCTCACCAGCACCTGGTTTGGTGAGACGTTTTACTTTCAGCCATTCTAAATTGTGTAGTGGAATCTCCTTGGAATTTTGATTTGCCTTTCCCTAACAGTTAATGAAGCTAAGTGTCTTTTCAAGTGCATAATTACAATCCACATAATTCTTATTTGCTGAAATGTCTAATCCAAGGTCAGAAAGTTTTTTTCCATCCCCTCTTCTAGAAGCCTTATGGGGCTTAAGTTTGAATTTATGTTTAACTTTAAGCTTGAATCTATGATCTATTTTTAGTTCATTTTGGTTTTTGCAGTGAAAAAATTAAATGAAGCTCCTTATTTTGTGTGAAGATATTTCATTGTTCCTGCACCACTTGTTGAAAAGATGATCCTTTCTTCACTGAATTGCTTTTGAAATATGCATTCAGGTGTCTTTATACTCTTTTATAGTAAAGTCGCCTGTATCTAATATTTTCTTATCCCATCCCCTACTCGAGTTTGCAATTGAAACTATAAATTTGTTGAGAATAAGACATACTAGAAATAATTTAGTCTATGTTTATCTTTACACATGTTTAAAAAAAAAAAGGGAAGAACAGGCAAATTAAGAGGCACAACTGCTTAGTGGCTGTGGAGACAGCAAGAGAATTTAGGAAAATTGGTGCTTAGCCATGGCCTCATTCATAACCTGTGTAGTGTTAAGACGTCCTCTTTCTTCTGTAAGAAAAGCTGCTGTTGATCTGAGGAAGGCTCCATATTTATAGTACAAGTTCTTAAACTTTTAGTCTAATTTTAAACTGTGCCAAACCCCCTGTCTTGTCCCTGATATGATATAAAGACTCTTAACCCTTGTGGAAAGGTCAAGAGTTTTGCTCTTTAAAGGGAACATGGTGACAGCAGAGGCCTGACTGTGGTATTCATGTGTCTCATGCCCTTTAGTGGACTTTGTCCCAGGCAATGTTTGTGGAGTCACTGGTCTCTCCACTAGCATCTATCTGAGTCTGAGTGGGTATCTATTAAAACCCAGTTTGATGTGTCAGTCAACGTTCTCACTACTGTGGCCCAATAAGCCTGATCACATAGCTTAGAGAAGGATGATTTATTTGCTCAAAGTTTTTGGAGATTTCATGGTTCATTCCATGTCAGGCCAGGTATGCGGAGCTCAAGCTATGGTGGCAGGAAGCAGAGAGAAGAGAGCAAGGTTCTGCTCTCACATCATGGAGCCTGGGAGCAAAAGAGAGCAAAGAAGCAAGGAGATTCAGAAACAAAAGCACAGTCCCCAAGACCACACCCCCAGGGACCAACCTCCAGCCACACCCACCTGCCTAAGTTACCACCTAGTAAATCCATTACAATGGATTTATCCACTAATGAGATTATAACCCTCATGTCTAATTACATCAACTCTAAATATTAACACATGAACTCCTCAGAACACATTCTATATCTCACCCTAACATTTGACATTCTGAACTCCTCCTATTAATTTGCTACTGGTCTTTGCAAACGAATATGAGTAGGTAGCCATAAAATGTCTTCATTTCTATTAATAACTTTATTTTGGCAAGGGAGAGGGACCAATTTTCTTTCAACATAAAATATCACAAAGAAATTCTGTTATCTGTCAGATTTCCTTTGAAATACGTCACTTGACAGTGACTGTCTTTTCTCATATAGCATATGTACTTTCTTTAGGTTAATGCAAACTTTTTAGTATAAATACCACATGCATTGAAATATACTAGAAAGAAATTCTTATCTCCTAGTTGGTTGAGAAATTTCTGATTTCTTATGCTTATTTTACACTATCTAGTAAGAGTTACTTTACCTCATATAAAGTTAATTTAATTTTCAGTTAACTTAAGCTTCAATAAATGATAATTCCCACTTTATCAGAGGAAATGTCTTTAGAATCACAAAGTTATGGCTAGAACAAGACTGTGATGGTATGAAAATGTGAATAATAGAGGAAAATGAGTGTAAGGAACCGCTGATAGAACTCACTAAATATACCCCTTTATGGGGACTTGATGAATTGATTGCTAAAACTGAGTACCAGATGTATCCATAGGGTTTAGCTTATTGGTTAAGATCACTTTGGTTATTTAGCTTTATCCCTTGTGAAATTTTGCCAAAGCCCTGAACTATATAAAAGGATCCTACTTTCTAAGAACAGGTTTTAATTTATGAATAATTGTCCCCTTGTAACATTTTTAACTGGATCTGTCCAGAAAAGCCACCTATGTGGGCTAGTTCACATACATTCTATCTAGGGTCATGGGGATGTACCAATCATCATTTCAAGGCTCTTATTCATATTATGCTTCTCTGACAGCAGAGCTTATATATTTTAAGTCAAAGGTTAGAATCTTTTCTAAATAGCTGGTACAAAATAAGAATTAGACTACATTTGGTTCAAATAATTACTAAAAATGTCATGCAATAAAAATTTAGCATCATCTAAAAGTATGATTGTGCTGGGCATGGTGGCACAGGCTTGTAATCCCAGCATTTGGGAGACTGAGACCGGAAGATCCAGGTTCGCGGCCAGCCTCAGCTTCCTAGTGAGGCACTCTGCAATTTAGTGAGACCCTGTTTCAAAATAAACAATAAAAAATAGGACTGGGGGTGTAGCTCAGAGGTAGAATGCTCCTGAGTTCAATCCCCAGTACTGCAAAAAATAAAAATATGATTGTGTGAGTGTGTGTATGTATGTGTGTGTGTGTGTGTGTGTGTGTGTGTGTGTGTATGTTTTTATGGGAATTGAACCTTGGGCATTCTATCTCCACGCAACATCCCCTGACCTATTTTACTTTTTATTTGAAAACAGGGTCTCACTAAATTGCTGAGGTGGGTTTCAATTCTGTGATCCTTCTGTCTCAGCCTCCCAACTACTGTAAGCTAAGATATTCAGTAGGTTAGGAGTAGTAAATGCATTTTTCACTTACATTATTTTTAATTTACATTTATCAAGACATACTTTATCATAAGTCAAGGAGTATCTACAAATGATAGATGATGATAGAGAGATAGATAATTGATAGACACTATATAGAAATATGTAAATACACAAACATAAAATAAACTCTAGGCATATTATAAATATGAATAAAACATCATCATAATGGTAATGAAGATGATCAAAACAGTAACAAGTAGAAAACCCAGTGTTGGTGTTAAACGGACCCACTTTTAAACTCTGGCTGTATCCTTCATTAGATGCCTATCACTAAGTAGCTTACTTATCCTAAATGAACAATTTCCCCCATCTACAAAAGGGAAATGATAGTGCCCTTCAGAGTTGTTGTGAAGTTTGGAGCTAATACCAGCAAAGCACCCAGCACAGTGTCCAGCATCCCTGTTAACGGAAGACACAAAGGGGTGAGGGAAGACTGTGGTCCTGGAAACCACACGTCCCTGGGCTAGAATTCCAGACTAGAAAACCAAACTCTGAGCTTGAGTTTCTCCACAAAGTCATGAAGATGATTAGAAAAATACCTTCCTGGCAGGACTGTTGAAGTAATACATGCAATAGGTGCTTTAGAAGAATGTTTGCCAAGTTTCCAGGGATGAGGGTCCCTGGGACATGGAGGTGAGAGGTGGTAGAGAAATCAATGCCTCCAGTGTTTTGTTCCTTCCCAAAAAATCTGGACCACATAACACTGAACACACTCAGCTTTAACATATATCTTGTCTCCCTATAGAGCTTTCCCTTCTTGAGGATAGGAATCTTATTTTTTGCTTTGATCATCCCTCTCAATACTTAACAGGATGGCTTAAATTGGGTAGATGCTCAGTAAGGTAAAGTAAGAGTATGTAAGTTAGTCCAATATCTGTCACTGGGGCAAAATATCTGTAAAGGAGGAAAGATTGATTTGGGTTCATAGATTCATAGTCTATGGTCGCTTGGCCCCCTCGCTGTGGGTCTGTGGTGAAGCAGAACATCACGATGGGAGGGGGCAGGAGACCAAAGCTGCTCGTTCATGGTGACCAGGAAGCAGAGGGAGGGGAAGGCACCAGGTACAAGATATACCTTTCTGGGTCACATCTCCAGTGACTTACTTCCTCCAATCAGGCCCCACCTTCTATAGTTTCCAACACCTCCCAACAGCCCATTCAGTTGGAGACCGAGCCATCAACACATGAGTCTTTGGGCCACATTCCAGATCCAAGCTACAACAGCCTTAGTGAATAGATTGAGTAAGAGTTCCCACAGAGAGCCTCTTTGTTCAAGACTACAGAGGAAAATCCATGGAACTGAGAGAAATGAAATGTCTTGGAAAAAGAGGAGGTAGATATGAAAGTGATGGTAAGGGGAACGGAGAGAGGCCTTGGGACTAGGCAGAGAAGCCAGCTTACACTCAGGCATGGGGTAGACTCAACGTGGTAAGAGTAGAACAGTCAATAGGGATGCTAGCAAAGGGTATAGAGAGGACCCGAGGAATAGATAGTACTGGTACAAAGTCTAACTGACTAAAAGTGAGATTTGTGGTACAGGCAGCCTCTAACAGTTATGGTCACAGATCTGCATCCCAGTAAAAAGGGTTGTCTAAAAAATCAGCCCACCAGCTGGGATTTCTGGAACTGTTGACATAGCCTCTTTTAAAATGGGAGTGGTAGTATGCTTCCTAGTTTAACTCATAGACCCATGGGAAAGACCCATGGGAAAGACTTTTAAGAATCAAATGAAGCCAGGCGTGGTGACTCACACCTATAATCCCAGTTCTTGGGAAACTGAGACAGGAGGATTGCAAGAAGTTTAAGGACAGTCTCAGCAACTAAGTGAGACCCTGTTTCAAAAATAAAATAGGCTGGGGATGTAGCTTAAGGGTAGAGCACCTCAGAGTTTAATCACAAGTATCATGATGAAGATGAAGAAGAAGAGGAAAAGGAAGAAGAAGAAGAAGAAGAAGAAGAAGAAGAAGAAGAAGAAGAAGAAGAAGAAGAAGAAAAGAGGAGGAGGAGGAATGGGAGGAGAAGAAGGAGGGAGGAGGAGGAGGAGCAGGAGGAATGGGAGGAGGAAGAGGGAGGAGAAGGAGGAGCAAGAGGAAGAGGAAGAGGGTGGAGGAGGAGGGAGAGGGAGGAGAATCAAAGAATCATTTGAGTTACAGGGCTTTGCAAATGGTATAACTCCATAAAAGTGGGAAAAGGTGTAAATAGTAGAAGTGTACTGAACAGACACATATGCCTTAGTAATCATCTTGGTTTCCTGTACACCTACATAGCACCTAGTAAATAGTGATAATACTATCTCATGTTGTGGAGTTAATTTGCTTTACTCAGGGTTTTCTTTGCAGCTGACTCATCCAAAAACAAAGGTAGTCATTTATTTTATATATCTGAGAAAATTAACATTCAGATTTTATGATACATTGGGGTGCCCCAAAAGCAGAGTCAAGAATTTCTGCTACATATAGTAAGTGCACAGTAATTTCAGAGTCTGTATTTTATGAAGCCTTGTCATTGCCATTTTTAGCCTGTATTAAAATCTTGCATTATCCATCAAGTTTATATCACATGGGACTTGATCACCTTTGTAGTTTACATATTCACCTGTGTATTGTTCATCTCTCACTGCATTAAGAATCACTCTAAAACTTAGAAACTTAAACCAATCAACATGTTTTATCTCATCATTTCTGTTGTCAGGAACTTGGAAGCGGCCTGGCTATGTGGTTCTGGCTCAGAGTCTTTTATGAGGATGCAGTCATAAAGTCACCCAGTGCCACTGTCATCTCACAGCTGGATAACTCCATCATCAAGGGTCCTGAGTTCCTCTCTATCAGTTGGCAAGTGGTCTCAGTTGCTTGCTAAGTAGGCTTATCCACAGGGCTGCTTGAGTGTCCTCACAACATGGCAGCTCACTTCCTAATAGTGATTGATCAAAAGAGGGAGCAAGCCAGGTGTGGTGGCGCACGCTTGTAATCCCAGCATTCGGGAGGCTGAGACCAGAGGATCCGGGTTCATGGCCAGCCTCAGCTACCTAGTAAGGCACTCCGCAACTTAGTGAGACCCTGTTTCAAATAAAGAATAAAAAGTAGGGCTGGGGTGTAGCTCGGAGGTAGAACGCCCCTGAGTTCAATCCCTAGTACCACATACACACACACACAAAAGAGGGAGCAAAGCAGAAGTCACAATGTCTTTTGTGACCAAACTTTAGAAATCACCATCCCATCCTCCAGGATGCAGAAACAACTTCTGTCTTCCATGATGCGGGAGCAACTTCCAGCCACCACGAAGTGGGAGCATCTTCTATCCTCAATGATGGAAGAGCAACTTCCGTCCTCCAGGATGTGAGAGTGACTTCTGACCTCCATGATGTGGCAGTGATTTCCATCCTCCATGATTTAAGAGTGGCTTCTTTCCACGCTTCTGCCGCCCCAGCGGCTAACATTTATGCTTCGGAGCTGGCCCTATGGCCTGAAACCTCTGGAACCGTGAGTCCCAGTAAATCTTTCCTCCTCTAAGTTTTCTGTGTCAGGAGTTTACATCACAGCGGTGATCATGTTGACTGAAACACATGGGCATCAAATGTTACATCAAAATGACATATGAATGCAGGAAGAAAAGAACGAGGTGCGGCGAGCCAGCGTGGCAGGAGCTCAACCTACAGAATATGCCCCTGGGAGAGTGACTTGGAGTGGAGGTCTGGGTGGAGAGAACATTCTAGGTCAGTCAAGGCTGGGAGGAACCTGGGGCTTCCAGACAGCCACAGTGGCTGGAGGGTGAGAAGGGCCTTGGACAGCGAGGTTGCCTATGTTCTCATACACACCCCTGTTAGTGATCAAACTGGAGGCAGTTAACTCCTTTTTTTTTTTTTAATTGATGCATTGTAATCATACATCTTTGTTAGGTACAAACTGATAAAGGCATACATGCACACATTTCTCATTTAACCCTTCCCCAATTCCCACCCTAGTCTCTCACCCTCCCTCCTTCTCAAGTTAACTCCTCAGGAAAGTTCAACCTGTACAGCTGGTCCCCCTACTCAGAGAAAGCTAGAGAACTTTCTACATACTAAGCTATAGGATGACAAATTGAAGATAAAACATAAAAGAAAGCCAGGCATAGCAGTCCACACCTATATAATCTCAGTACTTAGGAAGCTGTGACAGGAGGAACACAGGTTCAAGGCCAGCCTTAGCAATTTAGCAAGACACTGTTTCAAAATAAAAATAAGCTTGGGGTATAGCTTTGAGGTAGAATACCCCTGAGTTAAATCCCCAGAACCATAAAAAGTTTAAAAAATTTAATTAATTTTAAAAAAAGCACAGACCATGATTCCCTAATATTCTAAAGGCTACATGGGCCAACCCTATTTAAATTAGAAGTGGCTACACAGGGGCATGAATACAAAGAGAGGCAGGAATTATTGGGATCATCCTGAAGTTCAATGATCACAACTTGGATTATGATTGTAATTCAAATTACTGTGCAATCCATATCTTCACTGGCTACGTCCGTCAGTGGTGGTTTATGTTACATTCATGCTTAATGGCTCCTTTTGAAATAAGAACTATTAGCCAGGCATGGTGGTGCACATCTGTAAACCTAGTACTTGGGAGGCTGAAATAGTTTAGAGGCCACAGTGCAGCAACTCAGCAAGACTCTGTTTCTAAAGAAAAATTAAAATAGGGCTGGGGGTATACCTCAGAGGTAAAATCCCCCATAATTAAATGATTAGTACCATAAAAATATGAGTTATTACTATGAATCTAACATGTTACTGCTTTTGCAAGAATTGAAACTTTAAGACAAGTAGCTCTTCGCTATCTCTAGGCGATCCCATGAGGTTCTTCACAAATAAGATCTATCCATGATCATTGATAGTTTCCCAATTTGCTCCCCAACCCCTTCTCCATGAGATTTTCTGCAAATGCTTTCCATGAAGATATGTCTTCATATATCCCTCCTACTCCAAAGCCCCAGCTGAACCCCTTCCTATTCAGCATCTCTAGATGCTTGCTTCTCCTGCTTCTGCACAAATCCTGCTTCTTATGATGGCAGGAACCTTTGAGCCACCAATCCCAGCAATCAGGCAATCCTTCAACCAATATATACCAATTCTCTGGCACTATGCTAGATCCTAGAGACACAACAGGAAACAAGATATTTATGGTCTGTGACCCAGAGTTCATAATTCAGAATTCGAAACCACTAGACTCATTACCAATCTAGTCAAGGGTATACATTTGTCTTCTTGGGACAAATAGCATCTAGAACTTCAAAGAAGTGCCCAATATTTCATAGTTTGGCACTTTTCATTTTAGCTTATAGTTATTCTTCTCACATAATCACATGAGAGTCTGAAAGCTGAGCCAGAAAATAAATTCAAAGGATAGATTCCTTCTCTACTGAAAAAACCCATTTTCTCAAATATCTAAGTCTTTGTTACGAAGATAATTTTCCCCCCTGGTCTCAGTCTACCTTTGTATGACATTTCTTCCAAGAGGATCTGCAGAACATCATTTAAGTAGTCTTCTGGGATCTGCCCCAACTTTCTGCTCGATATGCCCAAGCAATCGCATCCTACATCAATGAAAAACACATTCTCACACAATCCTGCTTTCTCAAGACATTCTAATTGTAGAGAGAAAGAGAATAACCATCATAACACCTTAAAATTAAGAAGTGCTTTAGATATTTCTAGGTATGGGGAATCGAACACTGCATGGCTTTCTGCTCCCTCTAAAACACCAGTAAAATGATAGTTACAAGCATGAACCAAGAAAAGAACAGACAGTCACCCAATAATATGATGGAAGTTTATAAACAGAAATGGAAATATCAACCGATTTTGCAGAAAGAAGAAAGTTAAAAACTAGATGCCTGTAGAAGGGTAAAGCAACGAAAAGTGATCCACTTAGCTCCCCAGAACCCCAGAAAAACGCAGGATTGGAGATGCTAAAAACACAAGAGGTTCTAGGTCATTCTAAGGAACACTGTCTCTCCTGTATATGTACCCTATATCTCTTCTACTACTTTCCACCATGACCACAGTCATGTTTCTTTCCCATGAACCACAGTCTTTAATGAAACCAAATGATTCTAAACCTGGGAACATCCGGTAGACACAAGAGTATGGCTGAAGAATTTTCATGATAATTGAGCAGTCCAATGAAATGTTGTCTGACTTGAAAACGGATTCCCCTCTACCCTGTCTTGACTTTCTTCTACTGGTGAGAATAAGTCCAAATAAAGTCACTGATGAGGAATTCTGTTAGAACTAGCATTGTAGGTCACAAAATGAAAGGCGATATCCTCACTAAATGTAGGAAATTATGTAGTGAGTCTTCTGACTGTCCTTTACTGTGTCAAGTAATTTCTCTGATTATAATGCAAGCTCCTCTCATTACACTAGCTGGTCCTCTAGAATGCAGCCTCCTCTTGACATTAATGATTAGGAGGCCGTGGGTGGGGTGGGGGAAACAAAAAACAAATGGATCTGCCACTCTACTCTGAGAAAAGTCTACAATAGAAGGAATAGAGATCCCATTTCTTTGATGGAATGTCACAATTTTTAAAAATCTAGTAAGCTGGGTGTGGTGGTGCATACCTGTAATCCCAGTACTTGGGAGGCTGAGACAGGAAAATCACAAGTTCAAGGCCAGCCTCAGCAACTCAGGGAGGCCCTGAATAACTGAGTGATACCCTGTTTCAAGATAAAAATGGGACTAGGGGTATACCTCAGAGGTAGAATGTCCCTGGGTTCAATCTCTAGTACCACAAAAAATATAAAATAATAATAAAATCTATTAAACTATTTTTGAGTAAATATGTTAGCTGCTTTGGGGATTGTGGTTGGTCTGTTTGATTTTTTGTTTTCTTTCTGCCTGCCTTCCTTCCTTCCTTCCTTCCTTCCTTCCTTCCTTCTTTCTTCCTTCTCAGAAAATTATCAGAGCAAAATACTTACATTTGACTCACTCTTTAATCTTCCAAGTAAGTTTCAATACAGCCACTGTTCTTACCATTTATTATGCTTTACCTAGTACATATCATTCTACTTTATTTTCCATTCAACTTCATAGAATATAGTGTCCTGAAGGGGTTTAATGCAGCCGTAATTTGCTACTGTTGTCTGCATTTATTTCTTTAATGACATAAAATTGCAAAGCTTGTGCCTACATTAGAAAATTTATTCGGAAATACAAACTTATAGAAATATCTAGAATGATTTTTATTAAAATGTTATCAGAACACATAAGCCTCTTAATATACAGAACACTAGCCATGCTGTCATAGAGAGAAGGCATTTCCTCAATAAAATATCCAGTCTCAATTCCCAACCCCAGAGCACATAATCTTGGATATGACCTTGGCAAGTATCCTTCAAACTTAACTGACTTCTGATTAAATTGCTAAAATTCCATAAAAGAGCAACCAATCCGAAAATGCACTTGGAATATTTTATTAACACTAGTCCCATTGTCTTTACATGCAAAAAGTGAAATTGAATTCTTTCCATATGGCAAAATGTTAGCCTTAAAGTTTATTTAATAAACTTAATGTTGAGAAACAATAGAACTAGTATGAAACCATCATGAAAAAATTGAAATGTCATTAAATAGTGTCTAAGTTTTGGATACAGTCTTAATTTTACAGACCTCTCAACAAGTAGATGTAGCCATTGCATACACACTTGGCAGACATTCAATTAAAACTAATGTGCCGAAATTGTAGATAACCAAAACACTAAATCAAGACAGCTCACTCATTAGGCATAAATAGAAATCTACAGGGACATAACTCAGCACTAGATGATTCTCAATATAGTAGTTACTAAGATGAAAATCAAATGTCACCCCAGCCTTATTCCGCTTCTACCAGTTGAAGTCACTTATGCCCTGTGTCCAAAGGCTCAGTCTCATCCTTTTGGGCCAATCTTTGCCAGAGAAGTAAATTAAGAGCCTAGTCCTGGCTCCTGGGATTTGCCTGCTCAGAATGTGGAGACCTCTCAGAATGATTATGATGACCATCAGCATCGTGCCCCCCTTCATCATACCTTCTAGTTACACTGTATTATTTCTATTTGATTCCTAGAATACACCACTTTCCCATCCTTTCCTTTTCTTGGCGCACACTGTCT
This sequence comes from Graphiurus murinus, assembly GCA_004027655.1. NCBI lineage: Eukaryota > Metazoa > Chordata > Mammalia > Rodentia > Gliridae > Graphiurus > Graphiurus murinus. The sequence continues at coordinate 31,680 of PVLC010008605.1, read as the reverse complement.
TCTGTCTCAAATGTCTCTTCCCAACTTCTTTCCCTTGGTGACACCTCTTCAGCATTCCAGGACTCTGGTTAGCTGCCATTGCTTCAAGGACGTCTTCCCTGACCCTCACTGCCCAAACCCAGCTTGAGTTGGATGCCCCTGCTATGTTCTTCTCTCTAATCAAACACTGACTTGTAATTCTCTAGTTAGTAGTGACTCAAGTCTCTCCCCTTGAAATAGACTTTTAGGCTGGGTCTTACTAGGTTTCGTATTCTCAGGAACCAGCATAGTGTTTAGCATATCATGAAAACTCAAACAAAATGTCTGGTGGATGAATCTGGAAGTAGTTTAGCTTCCAATGACCCAGGATCTAGGGGACTCAGATAAGTCCCAGGCCTTAAGGCAAATCTTCCTCCTCTTGCACCTGTGTTGTTCTAATCTCCATGGCTCTTCCATTCTGGTTTCCCTGATCAATATGTCTCTGTGTCTGGGCCCTGTTATGGGCCCTACTTATATGGTAGCTCATTCTCCTTCCGATACTGTTCCCCTTCCGGTGTGGATTTTCTGCTACAGCCTGCCCCTTGCCACCTGACTCCACCACACACACTGGATTTTCCTCTTGGACACTAATTCTTGCAGAACCCATGTCTTTACCGATTGTCCTCTTTAATGAGTGCTGGGCTATGTTCTAGCTCATAGAAAACCAAGTCTGCTCCAGAGTGAATTTGCCAAGTCAATTTGTGCTTATTTTACCTCCTGTTCTGATCACTAGTTGTTTTTTTTTTTCATTAGAGATAGTACAGACAACAATTTCATGTATTGAATTCCAAGAAGAAAACTGAAAACCCAAAGGTGAAAAGATGCATAAATGATCATCGATCTCCTTTAATTCAATATAGATAACAAAGTGAGACTGATTTTATCAAGTATATCAAGATATGAAATTTGTCTCCATGAGAGTAGTCACTTGTTCACATATGAGGAAATTTAGGTTAGCACTTTTATTTTGGTTCACCCAAAAACTTGACTTAAAATAGTTGACAGCTATTTTCAGAATTAAAATTTTAAAGATAAAAATGTGCAATCATTAAGGATATTCATATTAGTGAGCTTCAAACTCTGACAAGATTTCTAAAGAAGAAATGTATTTAATACTTTGAGTAAAGTTGTACAATTTAAATAAGTGTGTTTCCTCCCCAAAGACATTAATTTGGAAAAAGCCCAAATTGTACATTTTTTCCAGATTGTACATTGTACCTCTTTGTGTACAAATTCTGGTATATCTGCCTTTATAAAAATCTCACTACCTCAAACTTCTGTTATTATTATTATTATTATTATTATTATTATTATTATTTGGCTTAAGCAATTTGAAATATCATAATTTAAGCAATTTGAAATAACATAGTTTATTTTATTTAAGAATCATACTTTGAAAGAAATATATCACAAAAACTACTTTAATAAATAGCCTCCACATGTAAAACTTCCATTGCCTAATATTGTCATTTAACATCTTCAAATGTGATATTAGCTGATACTAATTCATTTGTAGAAATGAAGGAGGCACTAGTTTCTCTTTCTACAATAATGGCATCTGCTTTCAAAAGACTTGACAATTTGAATATGGAAAAGGCTGAATTATTTCCATTTTCTGGATTTCACCTTCTAGCTTCACTTTCTCCAAATCCCTTTAGCCTTGGGCAGGGAGTAGGTGGGCGGGTTCTCTGTTATGATCATCGGCCTGTTTTGATCTTCCACTAATTCTTCAGTTACTGGTATAGTTCGAATATTAAATTCCTCCTGAAAAACTCATATGTTGGCAATGCAGCAAGGTTCAGGGCTGGGGCATGGGTGGAGAAAGGTCACCGGGGGCGTGCCTTGAGGACTACATTTGTTCTGGCCACTTCCGGTCTCTCTCTTTTCTTCCGGCCGCCGTGAGCTGATCAGCTTTCCTACACCACACCTCTAGGATACTCCCCTCTTGGAGTTGACTAACTGTGGACTGAGCCTTTGAAACCATGAGTCTGAATAAATCTTTCCTCCTCTGAGATGTTCATGTCAGGTATTTTGGTCATGGGAATGAAAAAGCTAATATAGTTATGAATTTAACAAGGGCTTTTTTTTCTCTAACATGAGAGAATCAAAGAGGGCTGTGCCATGGAGAATCCACATGCTTCTCTAATATTTTCACCACTTCTCAAGTAATTTTCCCAGTGTGGTTAATATGAATGACTAACTAACCTCTAAGAGAGTGAGCAAAAGCCCAACAAAGGAGCACATGGCTTTTGAAATTGGATGAGTTATCAGATGATAGGGAATGTGTAGGGTCTGAGGGGATAAGGACACTTTGAAATACTCTCCTGGGTTCCAATTTGTCTGGAAACTTTTTTTTTCTCCAGCCTAAACCTATAAATAGTGGAGCAGTTAGGACTAGTGTCCCCATTCTGTCAGTCCACTTTCTTTTCTCCTTCAAGTCTGCAATTTTGTTCATTTTCACTTGAGTTCATCCACTTAAAATTACAACAAGGTCTTGTGGATGTGTAACATTTGGGGAAATGTCCACCTTTCTCTTCATGATACCACAGAGATTGGCCTGCTTTTGTACCTCTCCCCTCTGACCACCTAGTACTCTCCACAAGGATTTCTCCCTTCTAGTTTACTGAGGAAAAACAATTTTTTTCCTATATCCTGTTATTCTCTCGCCTCTAAAGCAACTATTGAACTTCTAGATTATAATTCAAGTATTCTTCAGTGTTAGTCAACTATTGCCACAGAGCAAATAGTCTCCTAAGCTCAATGGCATTCTTATTCATCAGTGAGCTTGGGTGGCTCCGCATATCTGTCACTATCAGACAAACAGGCCAGCTTGGAAGCAACAGAAATGCAAACTGCAAGCCCCACTACCCAAGGACATTTCAACATGTGCTGTGTCATGTGTATTAACATCTCATTGGCCAAAGCAAGCCACAGGACCAAAGCCAAATTCAAGGGGTGTGGAAATACACTACGCCTTTTATGAGAAAGACTGTTATATTTATATCACAAAATACAGAGGATGGGTGAGGTATTAGGATCAGTAATTCAATATACCACATCCTCAACTTGTAGGTACACATGTGTAACTTAGTCAAAGTACCTATATGTCCATATTTCAACAACTCAGTTCCCCGCCTTCCTAATAGCCAGCTCTCAGTCCAACTTCAAGGTTCCCACACCCTGTCCAGCATGTCAGAGACAATTCACTGGAATGAGACACGGTGACCTTTGTGTTCTTTCACCTATGCAGGCTACAGCTTTTGCCTCCAAAGTCAGGATAGCACACAGCCAACCCAATACCCTCTCCAGACCACCATATATCTACTGTCAGCAGTTTCAGAACCTTAATTTACCTTAACTTTCCCTTAATTTTCCCCCATAGCACAAGTCAGATGAAGCTCACAAGATTTAGCTAAAGCTTTCAGGAAAGGAAAAGTAGACTGCACATAGAAAGTTAGAATTGACTCCCAGATACGATTGTTCTTAGGATTCATAGCGTGCGAGTCATCCTTATGGAACGTCCAGCCCGCATCTGCTTCCCTGCCTAGCTGGGGTCCTGTCTCATAGGGCTAGAGCCATGGTTACTCACTTTCTTTGGAATAGCCTTGAGGATGCCCAGATCCCTTAGCATCTAGGACCAGAGAGAAGGAGTGTTCTTCTCATCAGTTTCCAAATGCTCCTTAACTGCTATAAACTGACTCTTCAAAGGATATTTGACAGCAAAAATAGGCTGCCCTCTTCATGGAAGAACCTGCCTCTTGATCCCAAGTGCCTCCATTTGAACAAAATATTCTGCTATCAAAAATCTTTGAAAATCATCATGTAAAAATGATCTGCACAAAATGGTGTCATTTCTCTGCTTCTTGCAATATAGTATGCTTTGAAATAATAATTTTCTAAATTTCTACTATTGCCCTCAATGTTAAAAAAAAAATAGGTCTCATTCCAGCCAAGACTCAATTTCAAGGTATCTAAAGCAACCTTAGTACTAAACAATCTCAGCTTATTGCAACACAAAGGTTTCTTCTAGATCATACCACATGTCAATTGTATGCTGACTGTACATCTGCAGTTTCTTTCTACGTATTTATGAATCAGGGCCTTGGCTGAAGCATGACCACTCTTACACATGACACTGGTATGACAGAGGACAGGACAGAAAGCCAAAGAAAGCAATGGGCTCTTAAGATTTCTGCACGGATGTGGTAGCGCACTGCCACTACTCGCACACTTCCTTGGCTAAAAGAAATCATGTGGCCAAACCTGATGTAGGTTGGAAGGAAAAGAGTAGTTATCCCACAGGAAGGTGTCGAAAGTCATATGGCCATGGGAAAGTCAACAAGAGTACAAAAATGAAGCACAAAGTAGTCCCACACTTCCTAATTTCTACATCATTGCTAGGTGTGAGAAGCCATGGAAAATGAAGAGGGGGTGTTTTGCTAAGAGTCTCACTTAGTCAGGGCCTGAGAAATAGAATCCCACCTCATGGGTCAGTCCCCCCTCCCTATGCTGAGCCCTGGCTGACTCAGAGGGTGAAAATAGCTACTAAGTCATTCCCCCGCCTGCCTTCTTTCATTTCACTGTAAATCCTGAAAGGATAGAAAGACTGCATATATACATGGCAATGCTGAACACAGAGAACTGGCAGGAGACTCCCACACCTCAGAATAACAACCAAACCCAGTGGCCGTCTGCAGCAAGTGGGCACCGAGGCTCATCAATGGCACCCATGGGAACAGCACTGGGCTGGCAGAGAGGCAGGAGAGAGGGACATGTTGGGGAGAGGGCCTGTTGGGGCCAGCGCTTCTCTCTGACCACAGTCTGCATTGCTACTAGAGATCCAAACCTCTACCATGGGGAGGTGGGGACAGGAAGTCCGGGGGCCGGAAAAGTTGGGGTAGGAGGGCAGTGACTGGGAATTCTAATATTCAAGCTAAGCCATGAGTTAGCCTTCTGACACTGTCACAAAATACCCAAGATAATCAACGTAAAGGAGGAAAGCTTTACTTCGGCTCACAGTTTCCGAGGTATCGGTCCATACTTGCCTGACCCTGCTGCATTTAGGCCTGTGGCAAAGTAAGAGTTCAGGGTAGGAGAACATCGAGGAGGAGGCTGCTGTTCTCGTGTCATCAGGGAAGCAAAGAGAGAGCAAGAAGGGGCCAGGGTCCCGTTATTCTCTTCAAAGGCAAGAGATAACCTACTTCCACAATAGCCTAACTTCCTTGTACTGGGCCCCACCTCTTAAAGAAGCCACCACCGGCTGGAGACCAAGGCTTCAACACATGAGCCTTGGGGGTACATTCAAGATCCAAACTACAGCAAGCCACAAGGAGAAGAAGAGAGAGAGAGAGAAGCGGGGGGAGGAAAGGAATGCTTGGTCTCTCCATCTGAGGTGTCAGTTAACAATTCCAGTTGAGCAAAGGACTGTGCAAGCTGGTAAGTGTGATTCTTATCCTCTCTACGTAGGCATCACAGTGGATCTGTGTTGTTCACAGTGAAAACTGGACTACAGTTCAATTTCATTTTTATCACCTCTTAGTGACAGTAACCTTGTTTGTCTTCTTTTTTTTTTTCAATACATCATGGATCTTTTCACTTTTGGAATGGTAAAATTTCATGGTCAACTGTCCACCGCTAGTGATATAGCCTACTATCTTCATCCCCCTGCCCAGTTATACGCGTATATGTGTGTGTACCATAAACGTGGATGGAATAGTGAAAGAAGTAACAGTGTATTTGTGCACTCACACACACACACACACACACACTCACCTACACACAGAGATGTGAGAGGAGAGAGATGACTATAAACAAGATACTGAATATGATGATGCTTATTCTCCTGTATCAGCATATTACTAAATTGTATTTGTCATTTCAGTTCCATTGAAGGCCATTAGGGAAAATGTGAAATATGTCAGTATTTGTCGGCAATGGTTTGAAGTTAATGTTCTAATTCTAGGTAAATTGCAATTTACATAATAATAACCTTTAAAAATATACAATTATTATGTTGGTCTTCCATTAACATTCATGGTATAAATTCTCAATAAGCAACAAATGCTCAGAGAGAGGGAGAGGGAGAGGGAGAGGGAGAGGGAGAAGGAGAGGGAGAGAGAGAGGGGCTGGTATTTTTTTTGGTCAGTTCTTTTCTATGCTGAAATCATCAGAGTCTGCATATTCAAATGCATCTAATAGATGAAAACATTCTCCTGCTCTTTGTATCTTCCCCTGCCAACCTTCTGATTGAGTGTTTTGCTTGACATGAATCTGCTTAAGGGATATTTGCCTTTATCCTTTTCTTATTCTTATTGCATCTTTCAGCTTAACTGTAAAATCTTCTGGTTTTGCCATTTTTATCCCACAGGACATGACTATTTCTCTTTAATCTTTCACATTCATCTGATCTAGCTTTCCACTGTGCATGGATTTCCCATTTGGATTTAAGCTGCTTATAGAATACTTATTTTGGCTAATTAGTCTTAATTCTGAAAGCTGAGAAAGGACTAAATAAATCACTTTAAAAAAAATTTTTTTTACCTCCCTCCTCCCCTAAAGAAAAAGTTGTGTCCCAAATGTAGGAATCTGGAGCCTAAACAAGTGTATGTCCAGATATCTATGAAGTGATACCCTTTGTGCCATCTTACGGGACACAGTCCAATTTCCTGTGCCCCAACCCTTCTTCCTGCCAAATATCTCCTACCTGTTGCCTCTGTCTACAACTCTCTGTAAGGTAAGCTGTTCATTCCTCTCTTACAGACATCTTAAAAGGCACAAATATGTGGAGGAGGGAAAATGATTTAAACTTAGTTACATTTAAATTTTCCTAAATTTAAAAGATGTTTTTCCTTCTTCAGCTGAAATTTCAGTGAAGACAGATCCTGGATGTCAAAAAGTTAAGAAGGCGAAAGTTTTGCCAGGCATGGTGGTGTGCACCTATAATCCTAGTACTTGGGAGGCTGAGACAGGAGGATCGCAGAAACACTTCCTGCTCATTCACCCACCAACTCGTCTGTCTCTTGAGACTTGATTGTGTCTGTTCTTTGCACATCCTCAAACTTCCCCCGCCAACAGTTTTTGTCCCCATATCTGTATATTCAATTATTTCTTCCATGCAGGCTTCTTTACCCTCATTTACAAACATGCTCTACTATATCAACATCCAAGACTCAAAGAGGAAAAATGCTGCTCTTACAAAGTATTTCACAGTAGTGTTCCATTGCTTATCAGATGGAGCAATGTCTACTTACTTTTCATTTTTTTGAAGAGATAATGCCTACCCACCGTATGAAATTCCTAACTATATGCATTCATTTGAAGCATATTTTAATTTTGATTGTTTTAAATCCTTTGTAAATATTTCAGGACTGACCTTTCTCATTCCCTTTATTGCTCAGACTCCCCCATATTGTTGCATGTTACGATAGTCCATTTACATCAGCTAAATTATTTTAGTGCACTCTAAATATCACATAGCTTGTTGAGTCACCCTTCTGCTGATGGACATTCAGGCTGTTTTCAGGTTTTTGCTGTCCGAAGAATGTACTATGTGTCTTTGATACATGGATTTATATCTAAGAGTGGAGTTGTTGGATCCTGAAGACAACAAATGTTCGAATTGAAGAACGAATACCAAACAGTTTTTTCTAATTGGTGAAATGCGCACACTCTCACCAGTGGTCACCATTATTTCTTTCCTCTGTAAGTTTTCCTTTATATTTGTCATTTCTTTGTGCTTTCTTTTTCCTTCTGGGAATTTCCTCAATCCTATCTTCCAATTTACTAATTCATGTTTCAGCCATATCCATTCTGCCTTTTCTCCTATTAAAGTTGATATTCCAGCTATTATATTTTTCTGACCTAATATTTCCACTTAATTATTGTTTTTGTTCTTGTTTCAGATTGCTAGGGTTTTCCATTCCTTATGTCTTTTAGAATTTTTATTAGGCTAATTTAAAATTATTTATGTGTCTTTCTAACAGTTCTGTTTCTGGTAGAATATGTAACCCAGTGTTTATTTTTCTTTTGCAATAGTTGTGTTCCTCATAAGACCTGTTATTTTGAGCTGTGAGCTCATTACCCTCTGAGGGCATTAGGCAGTGTGGATGGGAAAGGCCAGACTTCATCCCTGTCTGCATAATTAGTGCAGGGCGGGGACTGGGTGAATGGGACATAGGGTGCAGAGTTTTCTGGCAGAGGCTCCAGAAAACTAAAGTTAATTATCCCTCGCTCCACAAAACAGCCCTGGTCAGGCTTTCATTGTTTGCTTTTGCTGTACTCCAAAGTTTGTAAATTCCCAGAGCTGGCGATTTGGAAGAAAAGGGAAAAAAAAAAGTAGAGAACTGATCTATGATTACTGAATCCATACCTGTTTTTCTCAGCACCTCACAAGCTCAAGAGTTCTGCGTTGCTCTGGCTTTATTTTTCAGCACATCTGGACCAGAGCTCAGTCATCACAGGTATGAGGACCAGCGTTATTTGTCCCAAGGCAAAGTCAGAAGAAGAGCAAAAGTGCTGAACCTCCTCACCTTTCCCCAAACACACACACACACACACACACACACACACACACACACACACCCCACATACACACTTTCAAACACCTAGTATTTGTCCAAAGATGTCTCAGTTTTCTCCATATTATGCCATTTTCTCTCTGTGGTAACAACTCTCAATCTTGGCTGCATATTACAATCACTTGGGGAAATGTCTTAAAACCCAGTGCTCAGACCACACCCCAGACCAATTCATTTAGAAGCTCTTAGGATGAGCCCAAGGCACTGGTTTTTTTTTTTTTTTTTTCTTTTCTTTTCTTTTCTTTTTTTTTACAGTCATGAGGTCCTTTTTTTTTTTTATTTTTTTATACTTGTTATGCTGTGAATTCATAGGGAATAGATTCCAACAGCTCAGGCTTCTCCCCAAGAACTTCTCCACAAGAAAACAAACTTCAGGCTTCTCCACAAGAGCTTCTGTGGGCAGAGCATGCTGATGCTTCATCTGAACCTAGACAGCCTGCTCTTTAGCTCCCTTCTTTTTCTGATCATTTCCCTCACACATTTCAGGATGTTGTCTTAGCTCCTAGAGTACTTGCTATGCTCATTACCTAAAGTAATTCTTCAGGCAAGAACCTTTCCCTTGACTTCTTTGTTTACAGCAACACCAACAGCATGCTGGGTGATATCATGACACTTCCAGCTTTGCCATGGTCACACATGGGTGGCATTCCTCTTTGAACAGCGCCCATTCCCTTGGTGTCTAACCATCATCTTTCTCGTAGACTTGTATCTATTTGGTCACAGGAAAACCCTGTGTGTTCTGAAAGCCTACAGATCCTCAGTGGGTTCCTCTCCTCTTTCCCTTTGAGTCTGTCACTTTGGCAAGTTACTGGAAGATGGAGGATGCAGGCTGAAGTAGGGCATCACTTTTTAAAACTTCTCAGGATAGCACGGTGTGCATTCAGGATTGAGAGCTACCACTTTAGCTCTTCAGGCTGATCTTGGAGGTAGGAGTCAGCAATGACTAGTTTAGTAGGAACTGAAACCATAAGTGTGTTGTCCATAGCCAAACACAACAGTCTTCTCTGGCTCCTCTACCTCTTGGCATCTCCTTTGCACTTGACCTGTTCTCTTGAAATGCCTTCCCCTGTGGTTGCTGACTGTGCACTGCCTCAGCTCTTGTCTAAACTTTGCTGCTGCTTCTCCTTCCCACTGCTGTGTTAGTCAACTTTTTGTCTCTGTGACTAAAATACCCGACAAGAACAAATTCGAGGAGGAAAGATTTATCTGGCTAAGGGTTTCACTTCATGATCAGCTGGCTCCAAAGCAGAAATACCATGGCGGAAGGACATGGCCGAGGAAAGCTGCTCAGTTCGTGGCAGAGAGAGAGGGGTAAGAGGGGGCCAGGACAGGTATAGTCCCCAAGGCCAGGCACCCAGGGACCCACCTCCCCAGCCACACCCTGCCTGCCTGCAGTTAGCACCCAGTAGTTCATTCAAATTATGAATCCATCAAGTGCGTTAATCCACTCATGAGGTTAGGCCCCTTGTGATACAATCATTTCACCTCTGAACATTGCTGTGTTGCCAAACTTAGGGTTTGTTTGTTTTTTTTTGGGGGGGGGGCGTGGCAAGAACATTCCATATCCAAGCCATAACTCCCTCCTCTCTCATCAAAACTCTGAAGTTGGCTCCCTCTTCCTATTCATGGTCCATGGTACCTCTTTTCCTCCAAGAATTCCGCCAGCAAGTACATTAATACAGCAACATCCCTAGTCTTAACGCCTTTCGTTTGTTCTTGCTCTCATACAACCCACTTGGAAGTCATGTTGGCATCTCAAATTCAGTATGTCTAAAATGAGACCCATAATTTCTGCATAAAACATCTCTCCCTAGGACTGCCTTCGTTAATGTACACATCATTTTAGGGTCATCTGTGGATCTTCCCAAGTCTATTTCCAATGTTCAGTTGGACTTTTCTGTGCATGTATCACTTTTACATTCCTATTAGCATCTTTCAAGTCCTAACAATTTCCTGTCTAGACTATTGAATTAACCTCTTGTTCACGCTCCCTTCCTTTGTTACTCCCTACTACAAAATAATCAATACGCACTGTCAGATATTTAATACAGGATACAACTCTAATCCTGTAACTCACAACCCTTTGCTCAAAAACCTATCATTAAGAGTGTTGGACCCCTGATGCCCAATACCTTTAAGTATGGCTAAAACTCTCTTTCTGAACATTTAAAAAATATTTCTCCATACTAGATTAACCTTTTTTTTCTATAAGTGAAAAGAACATAAACTTTGATTCACACAGACTTGGTTTCAAATTTCAATTTATTACTACTAACTTGGGTAGGTTTCTAATCTCATATGAGCCTCACTTTCCACAACTAAGCAAGTAAACAAAAAAGAACAGAGGCAATAGTAATTAGCTAATAAGACTTTTATATAAATTATGATATCATAACATTTTATTAGATCCTAAACTGTCCTGCTATACCTGGCTTATGAGTTAGGAGGTAGAGAAGACTTTTTGTTGTTGTTTGTGTCTCTGTGGTTTTATTGATTTTAGTCATTGTATGTAGTTTCTTTTGTCCATGCTCTATGCCAGCGGTTGATTATAGCCCATGGGCCTACCTTGGCTGAACCCGACCATCTCATTCTTCTAAGTATTATCTATGATTGTTCTTATGCTACAGAAGCAGAGTTTAATAATTGCAGCAGAGATCATATGGCCTGTGAAGACTGAAAGGACTGCTACATGGCCCTTTACAGAAAAATTTGCCAACCCCTCTTCTAGGCTCTCTCTCTTTATTCACTCCACATCACCTCCACAGGTATGGTGATTATAAAATATGTCCACAAATTCTTTGACAAAACTCACTTCAAAAGATAGAACCTAGTCCCTATCTCTTTGAATATGGTCTGGATTTAATGATCTACTTATAACAAAGAGCATCTGGCAAAAGCGAGAGCACGTGGCTTCTTAGAGTAGAAGATATTTGTGGTGCCCACCTTGCTCTTTTGTATGCTCGATTCTGGGCAAAACCAACCATGCTATCCTGAAGACCCTCGAGCAGTCAAGAGGAGCAGAGGCCCCCCCCCAGCAGTGAGCACCAACTTGCCAGACACTTCTAAGATGGGAGTCGCCTTAGAAGCTGATCCCCTAGACTCAGTTGAACCTGCAAAGGAACTTCCTGACTGCAGCCCCAGGCAACATCACAACTACAAACCTCACAAAGGACACCAGGATGGAACCAGTTAACTAAGCCATTCCAAACACCTGACCACAGAAATTGCAAGAAAAATAAGCTCCGAGTTCAGTTTTTATACAGCAATAGATATATAGTACCCTCAGTTGTCATCTACAGACCAAAGACTCAAATGTACAACAACACTCTCTCCTTTGACCTCAAATGTTTTTTAACTGCTTATTTTTTCTCTTAAATATCTCAAAGGCACTAACATGGGCAAACATTTTGTCTCTTAATATTCAAATATATTTTTTCTCTAATAACTCTTAGTAAATGTCACAGTGGGCTTAATCTACAAACTATTATGTGGACATCTATGATACTTATTTCTCCTTCATGATTCATATCTGATCCATCACCAACTCCAGCTGAATTAATTTCTTTTTTTTATTTGTTTGTTTTGCGATACTGGGGATTGAACTCAGGGGCATTATACCTTCAAGCTACACCCCCAGTCCTTTTTTTTTTTTTATTCTTTATTTTGAAACAGGGTCTTACTAAGTTGTGGAGGGCCTCACTAAGTAGCTGAGGCTGGCTGCAAACCCCGATCCTCCTGTGTCAGCCTCCCACGTACTGGGATTACAAGCGTGCTCCACCACACCAGGCCTCAGCTAAATTAATAAGTGTGTTCCTCCCCAGCAGTACTTTGCGGATACTATTTAATGTGTCTGGCATCTGTTACTCTTGAAAAGTCTGCCCTAAGAACACCATTATTTGTAGGCCTATTTCCTTCCAATGGCTTTTGAGATATTCCATATATCCTTGAACCTAAAAGTGGATTTGTTTCTATTGATCCTACCTAACACTTGGTGGGATCCTTACAATCTGAAGACTTATATACCTCTTCCAGACTCAAAACTCTCAACTACTGTCTTGTTGAATAGTTTTTTTATTCTTTTCTCCCTCCGCTCTGAATTATTCAGGGTCCAGCCAGGAGACAGAACAAACATCAGTGATTTTAACAGATAAATTAACTTTAAGAATTGTTAATCAAGCAAAGAACAAAAAGGGAGGCACTGAGGTGCAGAAGTACTAAGTGCAGAGGTTGCTGCCATCACTAGGGTCAGGGAGGGGAAAAGGAAACTTGGCGGGGGGACCTGGAAGAACTGAAAGTTATACCTTTGATCCAGGTGTGCTGGCCAGTTGGTACCAGTGTTTCTGAGAGGCATAATGAGGCTGGTTATGCAAGTTTTGGAACAAATGCAAACTGAATTAACTTCTGCTATTAGAAAGGACTGCGTGACCACTAAACACCATTCCCTTAGGCATACTTCTACTCTCAGAATCCAGTGAGCTATGTCTCCAGCTCCCTACAATGGCTTTGTTATATTGGGATGTCAATCAGTTCCCCTTTTGCTTCCTAGCTTAGCTATATATTTTAAGCATGTCTGTGAGTTTGGGGCCAACAGGAATGACTCCATCAGTTTAGTCATTTGTCAAGAGCCTCTGGCCATCATTCTTTATCTCCACCGTCCTCACCCTAATCCAAAGTAATTTCTTCCTCAAACTACCAGCACCATCTTATAACTTGTCTAGCTGCATTCATTCTATCATGCCTACCATCTTTTCTCCACTCTGTTGCTAATGTTTTCTAAACGTCAATTTAAGAACATCATTTCTCATTTGCATCTCTTCTTCCCATTACTCTTTTTTTTCCCCCCACAGTACTAGGGATTGAACCCAGGGGCATTCTACCTCTGAGATACACCCCCAGTCCTATTTTTTATTCTTTATTTGGAAACAGGGCCTCACTAAGTAGCTGAGGCTGGCCTCAAACTCATATCCTCCAGTCTCAGCCTTCCAAGTACTGGGATTACAAGCATGTGCCACCACATCCTGCTCCTTCCCATTACTCTTAAAGACAGAAATCTTTCCTGGGTTCCGCAGGGACTTGTGTATCCTGACCCAGTACCATCTTGAGTTGTGTGCCTTCTTTCCACAGTCCCTAACCACTCTGGCCTTGTTTCCTATTCTCAAACAGGACAAAGCCTTTGAAAGCGCTGATGCCCTGTCTTTGCCCCTTAGTCCTCACTCATCATAAGCATCACAAGTCAAACGACACTCCCTCCAAAGAGACTTCCTTTCCTTCCCCAGACTATATATATATATATATATATATATATATATATATATATATATATATATATAGTTTCACAAACTTAGATACCTTTCCTTTATGCCATTTATCACAGACTATTTTATACCATCTACTTTGTGTGGCTACAAACTGCAAAAGAGAAGGGACATAAGCTTCCAAGTTCATAGTATGAGCTTCCAGTACATAGTAGACATTCAATACTACCTACAGAATGAACGAATGAGCCATACTGATGGCAATTGAATTTTAATATGCTTTGCACAGATCATCCTCTCATGATTACCCCAGCCCCTGAACTTCCAACACACTCAAGTATATAATTCATTCAACATATTTCCTTTCTTTTTGGCTATGTGCGTGGTAGTCTTGGCATATTATTGATTAAGATCACATCTATTATTTTTGAACTCTCAGTGTCTAGCACATTGCCATGGAGATAGTATACAATTAATGAATTTTTCTTATCATTCTTATTATTCATGATTGTGATTAAGTACTTAATGTCATTAGAGTTAATGCAGCAAAATTTTGCTAACTCAATTATTTCCTCAAATAGTATACAACTATCAAAGCATGCTCTTCTCAAGTAATTAAATGTTATAAATATCGAAGACACTGTTAGGCAATGCAAAGTTTCTTGGGTGGCTAGTTCACTATTTCCAGTCCTTTCTATTTTAAGTTAATGGCATATTATAGTAATTTTTAAAAGTTTTTAAAATGCTTTACTTTGACTGAAAACACAAATATCTTCAGATGGTGTTCAAAATGGCTTAAATTTCACAGATGTGGAGAGCACGCAGTGAAATCTTAGACCCTAAAGAATTCTCTAAGAATGATACATGAGCCAAGGACTTGACATTCATCTTGGAGGATTTTTCTCCCCCTGAACAAGTTTGATAAAATACCCTTTCTTCCACTTTGACCTTAAGCACTTAGAAATCATTTATTTTACAAAAGCCCTGTGGTCCAAGATTATGGCACCCGGAATAGTGACTTGTGTCTCATATTTCAATTGTGCATGGTTGATCGCTTTAGTTTAAGGGAGTGCTTTTACATAAAAGTTTTCAGACAAATTTCACTCCCAGGCCTTTTCTGGCCTCCTCTGTACTTCTATGAAGAACAGCTTTGTGCTTTCAGAGCTGGCTCCAAGCACAATACGGCACCTTCACAGCCTTGTCTGTTAGAACCCCTCAGTTGTGCAGCAGCAGTGCACACATGTTCATGTATCCAAGTTCCGGGCTTCAGCAGTCTTCTTATCTTTGCCATTTTTATGAAATGAGCTGATTTTATTTTTGTGCCCAAGCTTAGCAGTATCTTGCATCTTATTTCCAGGCAGCGGCAGCTCTCGAGTATCTTCTTGTGTTATATTTAAAGCTCTTTGCCACCAGGTTGTCAGGCTTGTTACAGTGTGATTTACACTGCCGACCTCCCTAAATTTAGGTTAACGTTCATCCATCGTCACCATCCAGATATTTTAATTTGGCATATCCAGGAGGCATAATAACCAACGCTTTGCCAGAGAGCTATAAATATTGGCAGGAATTTTGTTTCCACTTGACATCCAGGGTGTCTCAATGGATAGTGATCTCAGGCCTTCTTGTCAGCCTACTAAATACATCCAGGGATCTCATAGTGATTTTCCAGATATTTATAGAGTCATGAAAGTTTTCTCAAAACAAAATGAGAAAATATTTCCCAAAAAAATTTTCTATAAATTTGTTGTGTAAAATATAATAAAATCACAAGTTTTATGCTGCATGCAGTGTTTATTACGTGGGAAATTTATGGATTGTAAAATTATTTACTAAGATTATAGACCTATAAAGAAATATTTAGAATGTTGCTTCTTCTTCAATTTATTTTAAGTCTGTTGAATGTTGTCTATTTTTTCTAAAGGATTGTCCCATGCTTCCTTCTAGTCTGGCATTTTTACTACATATACACTATCTTTTCATAGAAGTAGTGATGCTATTTGTCTACTTCAAATATATACTGTTGCTGTCATAGACCAACTTTTTAAACATATACAAGAATTGTTGATTGGTAGAAATTGATCAAAATTCTCTATAGCTTTCTTTAAAGGTATAAAATTATTTTATTCTAGTCCAGGTAAATATTTCCCACATCAACCTAGCACATAGTCATATTCATTTCATGCAAAACCAAGCCTCCAAAACACATTTTCCAATGACCATCAATGCTTTAACTAGTGGGCAAAACTAACACTTAAACTTTTCTAGGACTTTTCCATGTATAGTAAAAGAGAAGAGCCCTATTAGATACAATATTTTAAAATGAGCCAACAATAATAGTGAAACAAAAATGTATTAAAAATAATGTGTTACTCCAATGAAAAGCTTTTTCAAAAGTTTTTTTTTTAAAATAAATGGGTTCAATCAAATTCAGCCTGAAATATGAATACAGAAATGTGAAAATCAGGGATGTGTAATGTTGTGAAGTTGGTGACCAAATCAGATTCAAGGTAGTGAGGTTTTTCTTATATTCCTTCATGCAGATAAGAGATTTTGGCCTTCCTTCTTGGTGTCACCCAGTTTCTGGGGATATTTGTCAGTGCTCTTTCTGAATCCATAGGGTATGAAGAGAAGAACCAGGGTCACTCATCAGCACCGAGTCCTGAAATCAGGCAGTTTTCAGCCTCTCATTAAAAGCCAGTGGTCTGAATGCCCCCATTAAAGCCTGTTCTGAACTCTCCTGGATAAACTTGGCCACTTTCTTCCATTGTACCCTCTGGAAAACATCACTGAACCTGTACTACGACCCTGTATTTTGTATATTTGTGTACCTGTCTGTTCCTTCCACTGTTTCATAAAGCCAGTGATCCCAGGAAAATGACTTTTGTCTCCAGAACGTCACACAAAATCTAGCATATAGTCAATGCTCAATATAAGTTGGTTGACTCAACTTTTCTGGACATGTTCATCAAAAGAAAACACAGCATTTAGCATCATTGCACTCTGAAAATGACAGTGAAACCAAGACCATAGAATTTAACAAACCAGAAAGTTAGTCATTTGAGCAAAAGTCTCTAATCCAATAAGAGGCCAAGCTTCCAAACACTTCTGAACAGCAAGAGTTTTCATCTACAGGTTACTCATCCCAAGCTTTCAGGCTGCAATCACATTGATTAGCTTATCTTTGGTACCAAAGAAAGGGTCTCTAGTTTTTGTTCAACTTTTCATCAATATTCAGAAATTGTTGCCAGATGATTCCAGGGTTTCATGATTGTAATTCCCTATGAAATTTAGCTATGCAATCCATGCCTCTCCCAGTGTATGTACTCTATGCAGCCAGATGTGCATTCCTTTATTATTTTTCTCCTACAACTGGAAAAATATATTGTTTGCTTTTAAGTGGAAAGACATTCAGTTGTCTAGATGCTGGCACTGCAGTAAATATTAGGAATTTCTTGTTACAATTTTTAGAAGTGATCATGTTATTGTACCTTTCACAGTTCTGGTCAAGCTATCATCACCACCAAGGCACTTCTATAACTGTCTATGCACACCCATTTCTTGGAGGGAGGAGAAACAGAGTGATAGTAGCTCTCCTGCAGTTTCACATACATTTAAATTTTTATATGCCAATTCTCAGATCTTCAAAAACTGAAGCATGGTGGGGCTGGGCTTGTAGCCCAGCGGTAGAGTGCTTACCTAGAATATGTAAAGCCCTAGGTTCAAGCCCCAGCACCACATACACACAAATTGAAGGATGGAAGTCTCTCATAGAACACCTAACTCAAACTCATATTTAAAAACTACCTTTAATCTAGTCAATTTTGATGCTAGAGATTGAACCCAAGCATCACACATGCTCTACCACTAGATAAGACCCGAGACACTTAACCAACATTTTAACAACCCTAAGTACTTCACCAATATTTAGACTCTTTTTTAAAATGTATATAGTTATTCACAGATAAGAAGTGGAAGGGAGATTGTTCCTAGATAAATTCAGCTGGGAGAATAAGAAAAAATATGATGTAATGGAGGAAATCTCCAGATAAATTGAAGATAGCGGGAGATACTGGAATTGGAAACCTATTGGCACAGAATCTTCTTTTGAGTGGAGACTTTGATAGAACACATTCTGATTTATATTTATAATGAAAACGTGAAACAGAAATCTACTTTTCCATCCCAACTGGGTTTCCTTCAAACATGCCGCCTTCTCCCTAATGAGTCAAAATAGTGTGTACCATGTAACAGCACAGCACATCTGAAACGCTGACATTTCATTTTTAATTGAAATCAAATAGAAATAGTTTCACTGGGGAACAAGAAAGCAAAGCTGGCTTTTGATAGAAATTAATAGGGGAGAGACAGGAATACTTTTCTCTATCGTAAAGTAGCCCACTGTGGAAGGCTTTCAGGCCTCTTGCCTGGATCTGAGATTATCTCCAGGATTACATTGTGTGGGAAGAACACATTTTATGAGGATGGAATGAGAAATCATCTTTGGATGGACATATCAAATGACCTAAAGGAAATGAAAAATATTTCTTTATTTCTATTTTTAGAAATTATATGAATATAGAGCTTAAGGAAAACTGTTGGATTTTACTGCGAAAGCAAATGATAACAAAAGTGAAAGAGTTCTTATCATCAACAAAATAGCTACAAAAATAAATCAGAAAATACGTACTTTAGAAGGTAAGAAAAACTTACCTTATTGGGGATAAATTCTTCATATCAGTGAGGCAGTTTTGTTAAAAAATCAATTTTATAGCTGTATCTACAAAAGCAGTACTTTCACCAGTTGTAGTTTGAGAATTAATAAAGATTAAAATGGACATATCTGTATATGGATTATAGAACATCTTTATAAGAATTTTAATATTCAGTACCCCAAACTATTATAAAAATAACTTCAGCCTTCAGAAAAAAAATATTTTATTCTTCAAATGAACAGATTTTGAATATAAAAAGTCATTCTTGTAATAAAACGTTTATCTTTATGTCAAAATTTCTAGAACTAATCTACAGTACTTTGCGTGCGTGCGCACACACACACAAATGTTGCCTTTCGGATTTTGAGTCATTTCAAGACATCATTCAGTGAGGACGGGCTCTAGAATGCAGAAGAGTTGGGTGTTTGACACCAAGGATCCAGTGTTGCAGAGAAGCACTTTAGATGAATGACAATATGACATGAGACCAGCTATAACCGAGACAGGAACAAAGTGCTTTTTAGGTGGCTATTTCAAGGAGCTGGGCAGTAAGTGAAAGGAGAAACGTAAGAACATAAGAGGGGCCAGGCATGGTGGCACTCACTTATAATCCCAGTACCAGGGAGGCTGAGACCAGAGGATCCGGGTTCATGGCTGGCCTCAGCTACTTAGTGAGGCCCTGTTTCAAAATAAAGAATTAAAAAAAAAAAAAAAGGGCTGGGGGTGTAGCTTGGAGGTAGAATGCCCCTGGGTTCAATCCCCAGTACTGCAAACAAACAAACAAACAAACAAACAAACACAAACCATAAGAGGGGAGAGGAAGTTGCTTTGTAGGCTTGTTTTCAGAATGTAGAAAATCACACAGATTTACAAGTTGAGTGAAAGAATAGAAGAAGTTTGAGCTTTCAGGAGAAGGGAGGGATAAGTGGATATTTCTTTCTTTCTTTTTTTTTTTTTTTTCATTTGGATCTTCCCAAAGCTTCACCCTGGTGACCTTATTCTATTAGTTTTTTTGTTTTGTTTTGTTTTGTTGTTTTGTTTTGTCACTGTGATCAAAATTACCTGGCAAGCACAACGTAGAGGGGGAAAGGTTCATTTGGGTCTCACAGTTTCAGCAGTCTGTCCATGATCACCTGGCTCCAGGGCAGATGATCAGAGCAGCAGGGTCTCAGGGAATGGTGGAGGAGGAAAAGCCACTCTCAGCTTGTGGTCAGCAGAAGCAGAAAGAAAACAAACAAGCAAAGAACCAGGAACAGATACAGTCGCCAAACACACATCTCCAGTGACCCACCTCCTTCAGCTACATACCAGCTGCCTACAGTTACCACCCGGTCAATCCATTCAAATTAGCAATCCATCAGTGGATTTATCTACTTCAAGTTTAGAGCCTCTGAACATTTTTGCATTGCCAACATATGAATTTTTCCAGAGGATATTCCATATCCAAACCATAGCCGACCTTGAATGACTTCTTGAACTAGCTTAGACAGAAGGTTTTATGTTCATTCGAATTGATCAAAATATGTGATATGCTAAGGATTGAAGGCCAGATACTCTCACTCAGCCAGAGCACAGGAGCCTGGCCTCTCGGAGGCCACCAGGTGTGCCCGGTGCGGGGAGGCAGCCCTGTGGACCATCCAGGGTCATACTTCCCTGGTCTAGACTTGGTCCAAAGCACCTTGTGGTGTAGACCACTGATTGTTCATGGAGGTTTATTCACATATGATAACCTGTATATATTCTTTCTACTGAATTTTAAAGAAAATCAAGAGTAGCAATTAACTTTTAAAACTTTTATAAAATTAATGACAAAAACAATGAGTTTCCATGAACAACAACAAAAACAAAACAAAAAACTCCTTTATTACAGAATCTGATACTCCACTAAAATTTTATAAAATTAATATCTAGGTTACCTGGTGGAAAGTAATTTAATGAATCCTTTGGATAATTCTAATAAAAATAAGAAACCGATTATCTGAGTCTAAAATTTGCTACAATTAAAGAGGAATGTGGACTGTTTCTCCCCAAAGAATATTCCTCTTACAAGGAAGGATATTGCAATATGCTCTGAATAGATGTTTAAAACCTCCCTCATAAGTTCTGGAAATCTCTCACATTGAAACAGTCCCAGCTTGACAGCCCTGCAATAACCATTAAATATTAAAATAACATTAAAGAGCAACTGCTCAGCTCATGGATTTAGCTGCAAAACTCCGATTCGCACTAATGGGACTCACATAGCTAAATCCCTATGTGTTGTACTGAAAATTCACCCCCGAGGATCCAAGGATCAGACACAGTCAAGGAAATGATGAATTCACTTTGAAAAAAAAAATAATCGATCCAGGACCAAACAAATTACTATTATTCATGGAATTTCAATCACATAACCATTATAAAAATCAGATTGTCTAAGATTTAACAGCATCCCATTTGCATTCATATTATGTGTATCTGCAATATAATAAAATCCATACTTCTACTGCAAGATAATTTGGGTGTTGTAAAGACATGTATCAAGTTATTTTTAATGTGTCTCATTTATGAATATATTCTAAAACCAAATTTAATTCTACTTTTTTTATGTGCACTATTCCTCTAGTCACTACTGACCCAGGGCTCCAGCAGAAGGGCTACTTTGGGTTGTTGTCAACGTATGTTTACTGTAAAAGGAAAAAAGACAGCATCAGTAACTAATAGTATTAATATTTATGTATTAGATCTTATGTATGTAGATCTTAACTTGTTAAAAGAATCTTTGAAAATTATAGAAATTTTGATGTAATGACCACACATTGCAATAATTACCTATGTCAACTATCCTAGAAGCAGTTTCAAGTTATTGAAAAGACACTGTGTTTTTTGCTTTGTTTTGTTTATTTGTTCTTTAAATTGACAGATTAAATTGTGTGTATTTATCATATAGGCAGGGTGCTTAAAGGAAAAGATTCTAGACTACAATTTGGTTTACCCAAATTCCAAACTAAGGTAAGTCATTTACATTTTCAAAGTCACTTTATTAGCTATACAATGAAGAAGATGAACTTGAGAATCTCATATTCTGCCAGGTGTAATTTTCTCTTATGACAGCTAATTTGGTTCACACTGTGTCTGGTTAGATTTTCCCATCCCCCCCCCACCAACTCTCACCTTCAGCCACACACACACACACACACACACACACACACACACACACACACACTATCTAGAAAAATAAATTAAAAGATTTTCCCATTCCTACCCCCCATCTCTCACTTTCAGATCAACACACACACACACACACACACACACATGCATGCACACACTCTGGAAAAATAAATTTAAAAATTTTCCCATTCATACCCCCCAACTCTCACTTTCAGATCAACACACACACACACACACACACATACACACATCACACACACAAGAAATTTTAAAATCACATGTACAACTCTAGCACAAATATAATATTCTGCAAAATTCCTGTCAATCAACCTCAAAAAATATTCACCAGAACCAAAAGAAGTCTAGAGAATGAGAAAGATGTAAAGCACTGTTCTCTGGCTAAAGCACTCAAACAGAAAGTCTGGAGTTCTAACTCCATTACTAACCAACACTATGACCTTGAATAGACCCCTTCATGTGTCTGCATTGCAAATTCCCTTTTTGAAAAATGCAGACATTGGACAAGATGGTCACTAAGTGTATGGTCAACTCTAAGATGCTTCTAACTAATATTTTAATAAGCAAAGTAGTTAAAAACCAAACAAAGTGTTACTCCTAAGTTTGCAGAAAAGAAGGGAACATGTGTCTGTAATTGTGATGAATGAAGGATAAGGCTAAAATGAAGTGACTCATTTTGGAAATTCAATAATTTTTTTTTAAAGGGGGCTGTATCATGTAAGTTTAAAGAAGATCTTTTTGTAACTTGAAAAAATGCTAAAGAATTGCTAATCATTTTGAGCACTTAAAGCTTATCAGGAATGAATCTAAAAGCATTGGATATACTGTCTTAATTAATCCTCACTATGAAACCTAACAGAAGCTACTATAATTATACCCATTTTCTAGATAAGAAAATGAAAGCCCAGAGAGTCTTGCTGAGGGTCTCACTAAATTACTGAGGCTGTCCTTGAACCTGTGATCCTCATGTCTCAGCCTCTCAAGTACTGGGATTATAGGAGTATGTCACCACACCCAGCTCCCATAGGTATCATTAACTACATAAAGAATTGTAAGACTGGGTCATGACTTCAAAACTTCACAGTCTTTTAGAGTAAACATTACAAAGAACTAAACTCTGACTTCAGTCAGGTGCAGTGACACACTTCTGTAATTGCAGCTACTCCGGAGGCTGAAAAATGAGAAGGAGATTTGCAAGTTCCAGGTCAACCTGAGCAACTTAACATGATCCTGTCTCAAAATAAAATAAAAAGGGCTGGGGAGGCAGGTTACTGGTAGAATACTTGCCTATACATGCCAGACTCTGGATTCAAGCCTCAGTACCCCCCCTCACACACACACACACATACACCAAAAGTTCTAATATCTTTGGTTTTTAAAAGAAATTTTGGGGAGCCGGGCATGGTGGCGCACGCTTGTAATCCCAGCATTTGGGAGGCTGAGACCGGAAGATCCGGGTTCGCAGCCAGCCTCAGCTATCTAGTGAGGCACTCCGCAACTTAGTGAGACCCGGTTTCAAAATAAAGTAAAAAATAGGGCTGGGGGTATAGCTTGGAGGTAGAATGCCCCTGAGTTCAATCCCCAGTACCGCAAAAAAAAAAAAAAAAAAAAAAAAAAAAAAAAAAAAATTGGTAGCACTGCTAGATATAATATCTGCTTGTGCATACTATTGACCCACTCTAGCACAAATAGTATATATTTTTTGACTACTACAAAGCTGATGTTATAGTGTCTAAGGAAAATCACATTGTCTGGCACATAAATGCTTGTTGAAAAAATGAAGAATTCCTCTTCCCAACTAAGATGAGAGAACATGGATTAGACTTACCCAAACTCCTAAGTGAACAAAAAGACAAAGACAGAAAAAAATTTAATAATATTTTTCACTTCTCTAGGCATGACAAAGAATGGTTTATCCTTGAAAGATAAGAAACAAGAAAGTGAGTCCCATGGTTGTCTACGTTAATTTTTTTTTTTTCTTTGCAGTACTGGAGATTGAACTCAGGGGCATTCTACCTCCGAGTTATACCTCCGGCCCTATTTTTTTTTATTCTTTATTTTGAAACAGGGTCTCACTAAGTTGCGGAGGGCCTCACTAAGTAGCTGAGGCTGGCCGCGAACCCGGATCCTCTGGTCTCAGCCTCCCAAATGCTGGGATTACAAGCATGCGCCACCATGCCCGGCTTGTCTACATTAGTGTTTTGAGAGAGTTTCAGACCTGTAATGCATAGAGAGAGCCTAAGCATAGTCAAGAAGGCTTTCTTAGTTGAGCAGACAGGAACTGAATGTCTAAGAAGACCAAAGTAACTTGAGTTCATAGAACAGAGAACCAAATAGAGAGGATTCCAGAGAACTACCCTTGAATATTCATCAAAGCATTACATGTATGTGATGAAACTTCACATGGCTCAGGAAAGAATTACAGGCAACATTACCCACTGCTCACACAGGGCCAGGAATAGTGTCTATAACCACCAGTCAGGCTAGAAAACCTCATAATTCACAGGGCATTAAGCAGAGTAATCATAAGGGCTTTTAATCATTACTGGGAAATATTAGCCCTCAACTATGTGCAGCTCTGGTCCCACTTAACAAATTTTAACAATTGCTATCCCAAGACCAAACTGTTTCCAAGTGATGTAACCCACATTCCAGAGGGTGGTAGAGGGTTCAAGAAGATCTATAGAAATATAAAAACATCGAGCACCCAGCTAGGCAAAGTTTAAAATGCCTAGAATCCAAAAAACATTACCAGATATTTTAAAAGCTGGAAAATATGACAAATAAGTAGGAAAGGAAAAAAAGTCAGCAACTGAAGCTGATCCAGAAGTGACATAGATGTTAGAAATAAGACACTAGGACATTAAGGCCCTTATAAAAACTATATTCTATTTCTTCAAAAATTTAGGCAGAGACATAAAAGATGTATTTCTAATTACCCAAATCAAACTTCTGTAGACAAAAACAATAATGTCTAAGTTTAATGCTAGATTAAGTATTATTTTTCAAAGATTTATAAATTTGGAGATATTGAAATAGAAATTACTCAAAATGTAACATCAAAAATCAGTATTAGGAATAAGAGCACGACATCACTGAATTTTCACAAATATTAAAAGGAAAATAAGCTAATATCATTAGCAACCTTATGTCAATACTTTTGGTAACTTAGATGAAATGGATCAAAATTTCTTAAAAATTACAAATAACCAAAACTTCTCAAGAAAAATTAGAGAAGATAACTTGAATATTCCTGCATTTATTAAAGAAATAGAATTTGTGGTAAATACATCCCTCACTCCACTATCATAACAAAATAAAAATCCATGGGTCTAGATAGCTTTACTAGTGAATTCTTTCAAAGAGTTAAGGAAAAAATAATATCAGACCTATTGTTTAAAATCATCCAAAAGTGATGTTAAGGAAATGTCCTCCAATTTATCCTATGAAGCCAGCATTTCCTTATACCAAATGCATTACAAGACAAGAAGACGAAAGATCAGAGAAAAAACTAGGCTAAATATTTGCAGAAGGAAGGAATAATGTTTAGAGCACAAATAAATGGAATGGACAGGAAAGAAACACAGAGAAATATCAATAAGTAAAATAGTCAGATTTTGAAAAAATAAAATTGACAAATACTTAGGAAGACAAAGAAAAAAAGAGGAGACTCACATATGTAAAGTTAGAAGTGAAAAAAGAGACATTTCAACTGACACCACAGAAATTAAAAGCTTCAGAAGAGACAGTTGTGAGCCGGGCGTGGTGGTACACAATTGTAATCCCAATACTTGGGAGGCTGAGACAGGAAGACTGCAGGTTCAAGGACAGCCTCAGCAACTTAGTAAGGCTTTCCACAACTTAGTGAGACCCCATTTCAAAATAAAAGTAAAAAATAGAACTGGGATGTAGCTCAGAGGTAGAATACCCCTGTGTTCAAGCCCCAGAATAAAAAAAAAAAAAAATTAGAGGCAGCTGTGAACAATTATACACTAACAAATTGGGTAATTTTGAAGAAGACATGGAGATATTTCTAGAAATATACCACTTACCAAGACTGGGTCATGAGGAAATAAAAAATCTGAATAGACTAATCACAAATGGCAGCATTGAATCAATAATCCAAATTCTCCCAACAAAGAAAAGTTCAAGACAAGATGGTTTCACAGGTAAATTTCCCCAAATATTTGAAGAATTAACACCAATCCCTCTCAGACTCTTCAGAAAAAAAAAAAAAATTGAAGAAAACAGAACAACTTTAAACTCCTTTTACAAAGTTAGCATTACCCTGGTACCAAAGCTAAACAAAGGCACTATTAGAAAACTACAGTCCTAGCTGGGCATGGTGGCGCACGCTTGTAATCTCAGCATTTGGGAGGCTGAGACCGGAGGATCCGGGTTCGCGGCCAGCCTTAGCAACCTAGTGAGGCACTCTGCAACTTGGTGAGACCCTGTTTCAAAATAAACAATAAAAAATAGGGTTGGGGGTATAACTCGGAGGTAGAATGCCCCTGAGTTCAATCTCCAGTACCGCAAAAAAAAAAAAAAAAAAAAAAAAAAAAAAAAAAAAAAAAAAAAAAAAAAAAAAAAAAAAAAAAAAAAAAAAAAAAACAGAAGAAAGAAAACTACAGTCCTTGAGGAACATAGATGCAAAAATCCTCAACAAAGTACTAGCACATTGTATTCAACAGCACATGAAAGGGACCACACACCAAGATCAAGCGGGATTTAACCCTGGTATGCAATGAAGGCTCAACAAATAAATCAACTGTTGTGATGCTCCAAAGTAACGTAATACAGGACAAAAATCACATGGTCATCTCAATAGGTGCCTAAAAAATCGTTTGAAAAATTTAAACCTCATTCCATGATTAAAAACTCCCGAAAAGCTATATATAGAAGGAATGTACCCACAACATAATAAGGGCCAGAGCCTGTGTCAAGCTATGACAAGCCCACAGCTTATGTCATACTGAAGAGTAAAAAACTGAAAGCTTTTCTCTGAGATTAGGAATAAGGCAAGAATATCCACACTTGCCAGGTCTAGTCAACATAGTACTTGAGGTTATAAACAGAGCAATTAGTCAAGAAGGAAAGGGGATGGGGAGGAAAGTATCCAAATTGGAAAGGAAGAAGAAAAATTACTTGTTTGAAGATGACATGATCTTGTATGTAGAAAATCCTAAACACTGTACACACACACACACACACACACACACACACACACAAAACTAAAACTAAAGTTGCAGGATATAAAATCAATATACAAAAATCAGTGACATTTCTTGGAAATCAAGAAAGAAAACTCACTTAAATTAGGTTTTTTTTTTTTTTTTTTTTTTTTTTTGGTATTGGGTATTGAACCCAGGGGTATTCTACCTCCGAGCTACACCCTAACCCTATTTTTATTCTTTATTTTTGAAACAGGGTCTCACTAAGTTGTGGAGGGCCTCACTAAGTAGCTGAGGCTGGCTGAGAACCTGCAATCCTCCTGTCTCAGCTTCCCAAATACTGGGATTACAAGCATGCACCACCATGCCCGGCTTTAAATTAACTTTAAAAGAAATAAAATAATTAGGAATATATATACACATACACACACACACACACACACACACACACACACACACACACATGAAACAAGATAGAGAATCCAGGAAAAGTATATACTATGTATGCTCAAATGATCTTTGACAAGGATGTCAATAATACACAGTGGAGAAAGACTAATCTCTTCAATAGAGGGTGTTGGGAAAATTGAATATTTACCTGCAAAAGAATAAAATTGGATCTTAAATTCAAAATACATTAAAATAAATGTAAAGCCTTGAAGCTATAAAACTTCTAGAAGAACATAGAGGGAAAACTTCATGATGTTGGTCTTGGCAAAGATGATGTGGATACAACACCAAAAGCACTTACCGCAAAAGCAAAAATAGACAAGTAAAAAGCTTCTGCACACCAAAAGAAACAATAGAAACAACGAGAATCACCCTAGAGAGTGAGATAAACGTCTGCAAAACATACACATTTAATAAGTTGATATATATAGATAAATTTAACAAAAATATGCAAGTTATACACAAAACTGAAAAACATCCCTAAGAAAAATTAAAGAGCTAAGTAAATGAAGAGATCCAGCCTGCACATGGGTCAAAGACCTCTATTGTTAAGATGTCATTTCAACCCACATTAATCTACAGATTCAACACAACCCCACTGAAACCCTTAGCAGGCTATTTTTGTAGAAATTGACAAGATATTTCCAAAGTTTATCACAATGTCACTGAGATATTGGCCATAAGACAGACAAGTGCAGTAGACAAAAAGAGCCGAGTTGAGATTCCAGAAACAAGTATACCCAAAAGGAAAATTCCCTTTCAGCAAAGGTGGGAAGGCCGTCCAATGGATAAAGGATAACCTTTTATGCAAATGATGCTGAACAATTGATATCCATGTGCAAAAACAAAACAAAACTAAAAAGGTAACTTTGATTTAGCCTTTGGAACATATGTAAAAAATAACCCGAAATGGGTCACAGACTTCAATGGAAAAATCTAAATCTACAAAATCTCTAAAAGAAAATTTCAGTGGCCTGGGATTAGGCAAACCTTTTTTTTTTTTTTTTATTTTAGATATGACCCCAAAAGCATGATCCAAAAAAGTACAATTAATACATTTGGCCTCATCAAAATTAAAGTTTTCTGCTATTTGAAAAGAAACAGTGAAGGGATAAGATGATAAGCCTCAGTTTGAGAGAAAATGTTTCCAGGCCATAATTATAATAAAAGAATTATATCCAGAATACATAGCATAGTCTTAAAATTTTTAAAAACAAACCCAACTTTTAAAATGACAGGTGAGCCTAGCATGGTGGTGCACTCTTGTAATCCCAGCATTTGGGAGGCTGAGACTGGAGAATCCAGGTTTGCGGCCACCTTAGCTGCTTAGTGAGGCCCTCCGCAACTTAGTGAAACCTTGTTTCAAAATAAAGTATAAAAAATAGGGCTGGGGGTGTAGCTCAGAGGTAGAATGCCCCTAGATTTCATCCCCAGTACAGCAAAAAAAAAAAAAAAAAAAAATTGACAGTTGATTTAAATAGACACATCACCAAAGATAATAATATACTATTGCCAAATAATTATTATGAAAATATTCTCTACAACATTAAGTAACAAGAAAATGCAAATTCAAACCTCCATGTACTCCTACTACCACATACCTATTAGTAGTAAATTAAAATGAAAAAAGACAATCTATATCTAATGTTGTTAGAGATATGAAGGAACTAGAACTGTTACACAGTGCTTATAATGCCTGTGCAAATATAAAATGGCATAAATACTTTGGAAAACAACATGACAATTCCTTAAAAAGCTAAAACACACATTTAACCATATCAACCACTCTTTCCACTTGTGCCCAAATACTTAACAGTAACTATTCATAACAGCCCCAAGCAGGTGAATGGAGAAATAAGTGGTGGTATACCTACATAAAATGAGTAGACTCATGAAAAGACATGATCAGATATAAAATAATTATGCTGCACCGAATAAACTAGATGAAAAACAAAGAGAATGCATTATATGATTCCATGCGTATAAAATGTCAGAGCATGAAAACTATTCACAGGGGCAGAAAGTAGACTATTGGTTGCCTGGGGCTGGAGATGGAAGACGAGCTGGGATGGAAAGTGGGGTGGGGTGGGGGGGAGAATAACATCGGAGCATAAGGAAACTTCTTGAGGTGATAGAGGTGTGTATTTTCTGCATTGATTTCATGTCATAGAAGCATGTTCAAATGTATAAAATTGAACACATTTAAGTAGGTTAAATTTATTGAATGTCAAATGTATGTCAATAGAACTATTGTATGAGATGGCTCGATTGTCACCAAATACAAATTAATATTGCTCCCTATTTTTTTCATGACAACAATTCAAGAAGCTGAAGATTATAGTTATTTCCATATTATTGTCCCCAAGTAAAAGATCATAAGACTGAGGCTGAAGGATATTATCTTGCCCAGTATCAGATAACTTTTGTCAACAAACATGATGTGGAATTCTTTAGAAGCAAATGAAATAAGAGATTAACCTGATTTCGTTATGGTGGGTCTCAAACATTTTCACTCCTGGCTCCCCATCACAGTTCTTGGAGAACTGAGATTCTCCAGGAGTAAATTCAAGAGTCTACGTCACTCCCAATTCCCAGTCTCCCGAGAAATGTGAGCTGGCATCTCACTCAGCACTATCCAATGCAGTAATCACTAGCTACGTGGGATACCAAGGACTTGAAATATGCACATCAAGCCAGGCGTGGTGACACGCACTTGTAATCCCAGTACTTGGGAGGCTGAGACAGGAGGATTGCAGGGTCAAGACCAGACCAGCCTCAGCAATTTAGAGAGACCCTGTTTCAAAAATAAAAAATAAAATTGGGTGGGTGTGTAGCTTGAAGGTGAATGCCCCCCTGAGTTCAATCCCCAGTACCAAAAAAAAAAAGAAAAGAAAGAAGAAGTGAAGATATATCCCAGATTGTGATGAGCTCATTAATAATGGTTATATTGCATGCTAAAATTAAAATATTTTGCATATCTTGGGTTAATTAAAATATATTATCAAATTAATTCCACCTGCTTGTTTGTACTTGTGTGTGTGTGTGTGTGGTACTGGGGATTGAACCTGGGGCATTCTACCTCTGAGCTACACCCTCAGTCCTATTTTTTTATTCCTCATTTTGAAACAGGGTCTCATTAAGTTGTGGAGGGCCTCACTAAATAGCAGAGGCTGGCCACGAACCCGGATCCTCCTGTCTCAGCCTCCCAAGTACTGGGGTTACAAGCATGTGCCACCATGCCCGGCTTACTTGTACTTTTTAGAATGGGATTCCTAGAAAATTTTAAATTATAATGTGTGCCTAGCAATACATTTCTACAGGACTGCACTGATCCAAATTTTATTGAGAAAAGCAGTGTTATACCTTTCTTCATGACAATTTCAGAAAACAGTGAACTGGTATTTTAATCATAGAGCTAGGTAGCTCCGGTTTTGTAAGTGAGCTGTACCACTGGAGGAGTTGGGGAGCATGAGCCCAGGCAGGGTAGCAGGGGGGGATTAGGAAGAAAGAGTGCAGCTGATTGTGAACTCACGGGAGAGAAGTAGGAATTATTTTATCTTAACTCTAAGTCAATTTTATTTTTTCTTTTCTTTTTTTTAATTATAATAATTCGTGCTTTGTATTTATACATTTTTGTTAGGTACAAATTGATAAAGACAAATGTGCACACATTTCTCATCTGACCCTGTCCCCAATTCCCACCCCGCTCCCTCGCCCTCCCTCCCTCTCAAGTTCAGTTCAGTGAGTGATCTTGATATAATTGTGTAAGTACATCATATGCCTTAGTATGCTCTCCCCCCCCCACCCCCCGTCCATTCCCTTCGGTTAAGTCTACTTCTTTGTTTATCGAGGGTCTCTACTTTTTCATCTGGGGACCCTCTTATGTCCCTTCTACTCCCTAACATCCGCATATTAGGGAGAACATATGTTTCTTTACTCTTTGTGACTGGCTAATCTTACTTAACATAATGTTTTCCAGTTGCATCCATTTCCCTGCAAATAACATGATTTTGTTCTTCTTTATGGCTGAGTAAAATTCCATTGTGTATATATCCCATAGTTTTGTAATCCATTCATCTGTGGATGGACATCTTGGCTGGTTCCATAGTTTGGCAATTGTGAATTGAGCCACTATAAACATAGATACACATGCATCGGTCTGATAGTTTGGTTTCCATTCTTTTGGGTATATACCCAGTAGTGGAATTGCTGGGTCATATGGTAGGTTCATTCCCATTCATCTGAGGATCCTCCATACTGTTTTCCACAGTGGTTGCACAAGTTTGCACTCCCACCAACAATGTATTAGGGTTCCCACTTCTCCACATCC
>PVLC010008604.1:0-57584 GCA_004027655.1 Graphiurus murinus | reverse complement strand
AAAAAAAAAAAAAAAAAAAAAAAAGTTTTTTCATTTTAGTTTGTGTTAGGAAAGAGGTCCCAAAACCTAGAGGTGAATTAAGTAGCACCTCAGCGCCCTCTAGTGGAAATTGAATTCTACATTGTCCAAAGGCTGCAGAAGTGTGTCCTATGCTAAACAATAAATGAAACTTCCATTACATTTTTTAATCCTTTAAAATTGATGAATATTTTGTATATTGAAGAAAACTAAAACGGAAAAGGGTTACTGAAGTAGAGAGATTTTGGAAAGTGTCATTACAAAAAAAGAAAGAAGCTAAATTTTAGATCATGTAAACTTGTTACTTCTCAATTTTTCAACCACTAGTTTTAGCATCCATTAATAAGTCTTAAATGAATCAATCATTATTATTATTATGGCAGAAAACATTTTTACTTATGTTACAGAATCCAAAGAACTTTAATAACATGTTAATATTCAAATATAGAACTCTATTAAACTGTTGAGATTATCTCAAATTTGAATATTCTGCTGATCTCACTGGAAACCCCAGAAGACTTTTGTTGAAGTCACAGTCTTGTTTCCATTCACTTGACATTCTGTAAAATCTAGCTTTTGCATTTTGTAAAGCGTCCTAACACAGTGTATGGATCTCTCTGGATTCAAATTAGCACATCACATACATTTATATGGTCAGAGTCAGACCAAAAAGATTCCATTCAGGACTCTGTTTAAAAACTAACAGAGCTGGGTGTGGTGGCACATGCTGTAATCCCAGTACTTGGAAGGCTGAGACAGGAGAATCGCAGGTTCAAGGACAGCCTCAAGAATGTAGCAAGACTCTCAACAACCTAGTGAGACCCTGCATCAAACTAAAAAATAAAAAAGGGCTGGGGGGTGTGGCTCAGAGGCAGGACTCCTCTAAGTTCAATTGTCAGTACCAAAAAAATAAATAAATAAAAATAAAAACTAACAGCAATTGGAAGTCAGAGACAGGATTTCAGGTTTGAGGCCAGCTTCAGCAACTTGGCAAGGCCATTAGCAACTTAGACCCTGTTTCAAAATAAAAAATAAAATAAGGCTGGGGGGTATAACTCAGAGCTAGAATGCCCCTGGGTTCAATCCTCAGTACTGGAAAAAACTAAAACACTAATTAAGCCCAAGAGGCAATCTATAGTACATGCAAGATTGCCAGTTACATTGAGCTGTATTGTAATGGTGATATAATAATACCTTTATTATTAGCATAATAATAACATCGATCTTTTAGCCATCCTTCAAACCACTGGAAGAGCTGATGAAAATTTTGAATGAATTATATTCTTAACATAATAACTGAATTAGATTATGTAGAATTCTGAATTAGATTCAGAAAACTCAGCCTTACAGTGGTTAAAAATTTGCCCAAGATTGCACAGCTAGTAAAGATCAGAGCAGAAATTTAAACACAGGATATTTTACATGTTTAATCAGTGTGCATGCCACCTCCCTTTTCATTATTTTTTTAGTCTCTTTACCACCAATAAAGAAAAAGACAAATGGAGACAAAAGTAGACTTCTATTCAAACATGCCCTTGGTACTTTTGCCAGACATTATCTTCATAAACCAATTTCTCTATTTGTCTCCTTTATTTCCACAAAGTCAGTATCATCTTCCCAATCCCTTATAATCTGATCATCTCTAACATTTGACCAGAGCCGAACTCTCAAATGCAGTAAGTTAGCCCAATCTTTTTTTTCTTTTTTTTTTTTTTTTTATCACCAATCCCTCCTCTCCATTCTTGTTCCTAGTATCCTGGTGCAGATTTCTAAATCTTCCCTCTATCTTCAATCTTACTAGCTCTGATCTACCTTTAATGCCTAAGATTATTCTTCCCACAGCATAACTAGTTTCAAATCATTGCCCAATGCTCTGAGGTCTTTTACAACCTGGATACAACTTGCCACTACAGCCGTATCCTTCTCATCTGGCTTTAGCAAACTTAATCACAAAAGGGAAGTGTCATTTGGCTTCAGAAACTATCCTGATAGGATCTATGCCTTGGCTTGGACATTTTCCTTCCCCCACAGCCCTATAACCAAACCTTACCAGTTTTTCAAGGCCTAGATCAAACCTTCTTTATGATTCTATCTTTCCTGATTTCACAAACCAGAAACTATTTCTCCTCTTCTGAGTTTTATTTATTTTTATTTTTTTACTTCAGAATTGTATTTCTATTTCCTCTGTGCCATGTATTACTTTCAACCTTGTATTATAGGACAGGATGTTAACAAGTACATCAGACTTTACATGACCAAAACTGGCATCATCTGTGAAAAACCTCTCCGAAGCCATCCTGGAGTCCTCATACCTTACTCTCACCCCTTACTTTGGGTCATAAGCAAAATTCAGTACTTCCTAAATGTCTCTAATTTTCATTCCCATTCTACCCTCTTGCCATGGCTATAGATGTCCTCATCACTAGTGAAACTATAGTAACTAATATCTTTCTTGTCCTCTGGTCCAACCCCCTCAAATTCATCCTCCACACTGCAACATGAGACATCTCTTGGAAATTCAGAACTCCACATCATTCCCTTCCTTAAACCTATCAGTAGTTCTCCACTGCCTGCAGAATGCAGTCCAAGATCCATAGCACAGAATTACGCACCCTCTACTTTTGCATCCTATCACTTTTCACCTTCATTTTACAATCTAGTAATACCAAATTCATTCCAGTTTCCTAGACACACTGTGTTATTTTCCAATTCTCTCCCTTTGCTCTGCCTGGATTGATGT
This sequence comes from Graphiurus murinus, assembly GCA_004027655.1. Lineage (NCBI taxonomy): Eukaryota > Metazoa > Chordata > Mammalia > Rodentia > Gliridae > Graphiurus > Graphiurus murinus. The sequence goes on along the minus strand of PVLC010008604.1, from coordinate 54,826 downwards.
CCCTTTCCAGAGTTTCCAAGTTGTGTCACCCCTGAGGTGCCATTCACACAAGATATGATTAGTTGTGCCAGCAGTGGCCCCTGGCACCCTCAGACCCACTTTTGTTGAAGTCAAACCTGCCATTCTGTTTCTGTTCAAAATTCATCTTTCCCATAAAGCTTCCCTGGATTTCTCCCATAGAGTATTCACTTAGATTCTATCACAGCACCTTGCCATATTTTTCTTTGGAAATTTTCTATTTATGTATTTGTATCTCCCATTATCATAATTAGGAGCAAAGACCATGACTTATCTCTGTGGCTTCAACTCCTAGCCAGTGTCTCAAACATTCACTAAATATTGGTTAACCTGAAATGTCATGTTCATTCTATCTCACTTTGGGGATTGTGATTTGCTAGAGACAAGGCATTCTAGTTTATAGTACATAGCTTCACATTATCCATAGTCATTATACAAAAACTGACTGTAAGAATCACCTGTTGAGCTTTTCATTTTTTTAATACAACTTCCTGAAATTGAGCAAATTTAAAAGGTAGCATATCATTTCATTGGTGGGATGGATAGCAACTATTTCTCCAATAGTGTTAATTTTCATAATTTCTCTAGGAGATAATGTGACCAACAGTCTAATAATTTGATTGTAATAAGGAGCTAATGTGTACAAAGCATAGGATATACAGCCACTTTTCCAGAATGCCTTACAACTCTGTTGGCACCTCAGATATCTACATACCTGGGTATGTATTTGCTCTTATGTATACCTTTGATGTTTGTGAGGTGGCTACAAGTAATATAGCCAAGACAAAGCCAAATATTAGAGAATAAGGCTCTATAGTGAGTGGAATGTAATGAAAATGAGGTTGGCCCAGCATTTGGGAGGCTGAGACTGGAGGATCCGAGTTCGCGGCCAGCCTCAGCTACCTAGTGAGGCCCTCCGCAACTTAGTGAGACCCTGTTTAAAAAAAAAAAAAAGAATAAAAAATAGGGCTGGGGATATAGCTCAGAGGTAGAATGCTCCCGAGTTCAATCCCCAGTACCACAAAAAAAAAATTAAGTTGGTTTTGTTAGATTTAATATACTTTTGTTAATTTTATTATTTAATAACTAATATTCATTTATATTTACAATTCCCTTGTTGTTAAAATCCCTAAAGCTCACCTAAAAACTCCCTAGTCTCTAATTTCACTTTTCTACTGAAAAAATAGTTTCAATAATATGCTTTACACAGTGAGAAAGATCTTAGGAATACTATTGAGTTATACCAGATTATTTTTAATAAGTAGTGTTGGCTAACTTCATGGAGCTTACAGATGAGGGAAAGAGGAAATAATTAAACAGCATCTACATGCCCAAACCTGAAATCACCTTTTTTCCTCCCCAAAGTTTGGCCTCCTTTACCTCTAAGAGAGAAACAGTTGCTCACACCTCTCCATGTGCAAACACATGTGCAAAGTGCTGCCTACCAGGGAACCCCACCTAAGTCTTGTTTCTATATTTTTTAATTGGGTGTCAGTCATGCAACCGCCATGATTGAGCTTCGTTACTCAGTCTTCAGCTTCCCCCCCAGAGGTTAAACTGAGTCAGTGTGGCCCAGATCCCTGGGCATACAAAAACAGGCAATCACCATAAGCCAAAGTGTCAGCATAAACTATCTGGGTGGCCCAAAATCTCAGATGTATAAAGACACACTTATCAGAAAGGATATTTCAGGGCCTTAGAAGTTATCTCCAAGAAGTCATGGAAGGACCAGTCCTGAAGACCTTGGGAATGTGCAGAGTTTGGGCAACCAAGGTGTGCTGAATTAGTCCTTTATTGCTTATAGAAACTCAGTAGTCTAGGGTGGGTTAAAAAAGGCTTCCCAATAGAAATGACACCTGAGCTACATATTGAAAGATAAGGGTTACCCAGAAGATATATAGGTTGGAAAACATTTCAAGCAAACGTTGAAGCAACATACCAAAAACAATGAGACATAAGTGAGTATGGCTCTTTGAGGAACTGAAAGTAGCTTATCCAGCAGAAGTCCCCTCTACTCATAGATCCTCAAGATTAAGAGAAGTGCTATTATCTCCCCTTCCCAATCTGAATTTTCTTTCAATGTTTTTTCCAAAAACTAAGAAAATGTTTCTAATGTCATTCAGTATTTTTGCTTATCTATTTTTTATGGCATGCAGAACTGTATGCCCTGAGCCTCACAAACAGTGTCTCAAAATATGGTGTGCATATACTTTGAAACTCAAAAGCTATTAATTATTTTATTTCTATTTTCTTTTCCTAACAACCTTCCCTAGGAGCAGGGAGAGTAATGTGCCCTAGTTGCTTCCTCAGTGGGGAAAATTATTGGATAGCAGAAAGTTTTGGGAAAACATTAATATCTCAAATATATAATCTCATTATATTTATATGTCTTCTTAAACATTTCTCAAAAGAGGACAGTCAGCTGGATGTGGTGGCACACGCAATATTTGGAAGGCTGAAACAGGATCATAGGTTCATTGCCAGCCTCAGCAACCTAGCAACGCCTTCCACAACTTAGTGAGACCCTGTTTCAAAATAAAAAATAAAATGAGGCTAGAGGTGTAGCACAGAGGTAGAATGCTATGGGTTCAATCACCAATACCACAAAAAGAAATGAAAAGAAAAAAACAAAGAGGACAGAGTCCTCCATACCCCTTGAGTCCTCGATAGCACGTTGCTCCTAAACTTATATTACACCAAATCTGCATGACCATACTCCTCTATTCTCTACAATTAAATAAAATGATAAATGTAAAAATAGTATACTGCATACACCCAACAGGCCCAAAAAGTTATTGTTGAAATGGAATTTCAATACTTCAAGTACCATTTTCAATGCATTTCTTCATCAGAATGGTTAACAATTTGAATGAGTAAAGAATTCAAGGCTTGAGTGAAGTATACTTTCTTAACAATCAAAATATTTTAAAAAATTAATTGAGAGGTTTTTAGACTGAGATGACTCTAGTTCCTTAGGTTCCTACTAACAAACTGAAACCCAACTCAATGTAAACAGTAAAATGAAACTTAAGCTTAATCCATCAGAAACTGCCAACTTACCTCTAACTAGAGACTTTACCAATCACAAACCACCAACCAACCTCAAAGTAGGGACTTTCCATTTTAATCAAATATTTTTCTTGTCTTGCTTCCACAAACACCTTGTAAAAGTTTTCCCCTGGTACCCCCTCAGTGGAGCCCTTAACCATTTGCAGTCTCACACTGCAAAATTCATGAATCTGTTCAAATAAATTACTTACAAATGGAATGTGCCTAAGTTTATCTTTTAATAAAAGTGACCAAATTTTACAAACGGTAAAAAACTAAAACTAAGCCGGGCATGGTGGCACACACTTGTAATCCCAGTATTTGGGAGGCTGAGACAGGAAGATTGCAGGTTTGAGGTTAGCCTCAGCAACTTAGTGAGGCCCTCTACAACTTAGTGAGATCCTGTTTCCAAATAAAAGAATAAAATAGTTCTAGGGGTGTAGCTTGGAGGTAGAATGCCCCTGGGTTCAATCCCCAGCACTTAAAAAAATAATAAAATAAAATAATTCATAAGAAAATGGGGGTAGGGTGTTAAAGCAGGCTGTATATCTAAGGCCAGTCCAAACTAAAGGAGGTCTAACGAGAGCCACACAGGAGAAATCTCATAAATCCTATTCACCCAGGATTGTTTTGGAAGCCTATTTTGGGAGATAAAACACGGATGTATTTGCTAAAGAACTGTTGTACTTTGTCAAGTGATGATATAGGCTCCATAAATGTCTAGTAGTAATGAGAGTGATGCCCTGGGAAGCAGAAAAAAGAGAGAAGAGAGATGCAAGTGTGGATGCCCAACAGAATTTCTCTGAACTTAACTAATTTTTAAAAGCTATAGGAAAGACTGAGGAAGGCAATAAGATACTAACATTCATATTACTGCTCAACTTCGAAGCCTCCTATCTTATAAGACTGATCATAAACCAGGCGTGGTGGTGTAATTTGTAATCCCAGTCATTGGGAGGCTGAGACAAAAGGACCACAGGTTCTCAGCCAGCCTTAGCTACTTAGTGAGGCCCTCTGCAATGTAGTGAGACCCTGTTTCAAAATAATGAATACAAAATAGGGCTGGGGGTGAAGCTCAGAGGTAGAATTCCCCTGTGTTCAATCCCCAGTACTACAAAAAAAAAAAAAAAAGACTGATCCCATGTATAATCACAAAGATATGTTTTATTTTCAATGTAAACATCTTGGAAATGGCTGTAAAATCTTGAACATCATCTCTTTAAAATAGAACAAGTCGTGAAAAGCTAAAGGCTTATAATTTTAATGAGGGTCAAAGATGATAAGATAAAGCTCTTTTGTATACAATAGTCCAGTTATTACCAACAGCTCTCCTGTTGGAAGAGCCACCTGTTTCATATCTGAAGCACTGTGAATGTATTTTAGTACAACACCTTAAGCTGCTCCAAGACATTCTAAATTTGGATCAACATTATTATCTTATGCAATGAGCCCAAACTCAAATGCATGGATTGCTTCTCTCCTGGTCAGCCTTTTGTGTCAATTGTCAAAGGGAACCAGAGAAAACAGGGGAAGGACAACCTCCACCTTTTTCCTGAGCTAACGTGAAAGTGATTCTGATTCCAAAATCAGATCAAAGACATAGTTATTCTGTTAAGAAAACAGAACAGAGCCGGGCGTGGTGGCGCACGCTTGTAATCCCAGCATTCGGGAGGCTGAGACCGGAGGATCCGGGTTCGCGGCCAGCCTCAGCTACCTAGTGAGGCACTCCGCAACTCAGGGAGACTCAGTTTCAAAATAAAGAATAAAAAATAGGGCTGGGGGCGTAGCTCGGAGGTAGAATGCCCCTGAGTTCAATCCCCAGTACCGCAAAAAAAAAAAAAAAGAAAACAGAACAGTTTTAAGAGGCAAGAGAAAATGTTAGTACAGACTGGAATTCCCAATAACTGAGTTAACCAGGACCAACTCCAGTGTCTCCTCCAAATTTCAATGAGCATTAATTACAAATGACAAACACAGTTAATATAAACCATAATGGTCTGAACTAATATAACTAGCATGAAATGCAGAGTTGGCAAGATCAGGAGTTTGTGCTCAATTACTGTTCATTCATGCTGACTTAAAGAAACTTTTGTCAAAAGGAACAATGGTCTCACTATCCTAAAAACAATCAACAAACATGAAAATGTAAATAACAACCTAATGGGGGTTTCATTTAGTTAGACTCCTAAACACACACATACACACACAGTCTATTGGCAAATTGACTCTGTTTATTACAAATCTGTAAAACTTTCTGTGAGACACTTTTGTGATAAGGCATGAGGGCCATCAGGATTGTGGTTAGTACAGGAAAATCCATCCGCTAAGAAAAAGGACAATTATTGGTGTAACAAAATATTTTTTAAGGATAAAATTTAACAACCAAAATGGTGAATGGAGGTAGCATGACACAGCAGAACACACATGAAACTGAGAGTCTGGATACTGAAGCCAACTGTTTTAAGAGCTGGGAAACCTAGGGGTAATCCCCTCTTTGGGACAGACCCCTTCCTGATTCTCTTTTACTGAGATGGAGAGAAATTTCAGTACACCAAGAAACAAAATCAGACTGAAAGAAATGTTTACTATCCTTTATTCTCCAAAAAAAAAAAAAATGAAGCAACAAATATTATCCACACATTACCTAACCTGCTGCTACCTTCTGCCTTCATGTAGGAGTTTTTACTTATCCAAATTGTCCAGAGCCCCCAAAACTACACAGTTTGCTTGTTTTCTGGGGAAGACATGAAAGAGATGTCTGCCACTTGTCCCAGCAAGGCTGGGTGACTATGCCAAAGAAGGAAAGAGTTCTAACCCTATTACTGCTTTATTCAAAACAGAAATTGTAGACCAGTAGTCGTATCTAAGCACAGCTTTCTTAATGAATCCATGACAATCAGGAGCAGTTGTTTCTGTTTCTCAGATAAAAATATTAAAAAGTAAGGAACAAAAAATAAAGCAAGGAAGTATAATTTTTAGATAAATGTTTGTCTTTCACACACATATGTAAACATACTTGCATTAGTCCACTTTTGTTACAATAATGAAATACCTAAGGCAGGATACTTTATAAAGAAAAGAGGTTCATTAAGCTCACAGTTTTACAGGTTCGAGGGCATGGCACTGGCAATAGCTGCATCACATCACAGTGGGAGTGTGTGACAGTGAGGAAGAGAACATCTCAAAACAGGAAGCCAGAGAGCAACTGTGGTCCCACAATCTTTCCCAAAGGCACACCCCCTAAGTGACCTAAGGACTTCCTACTAGGCACCACCTCCTCAAACTGCCAACCTGAGGACTAAGCTTCCAACACATGAACCTATAACAGATAAACAACATCCAAACCACAGCAGTACTCTTCTTGGCTGTTCCAAGTACACAGTCAGTGCAGCATAGTTATGTCCAATATATATGAAAACTCTGTGCGATTGACTTCGTGACATGTATACACACTTTGTCACATGCATACACATTTGGGGAGACTCATGTAGCTTTGAAATGATTCCAAACACTTACATGGTTTGGGAGAAGGTGTTTTTATTTGGGAGTATATTCTTCCCTCCCTTTGAAAATGAGACATTTTAGCAGATCCTACGTGTGAAAACTTGATGTGAACTCACCCTCCCCTTGGGAATTTTATGTCAAACTTTATCAGACCCCCACATATAGATAGGACTTTAAGCTCTACCAAAGTCAAGAACTTTGCCTGACACTGAGAGCTTTGGCTCAGACAGGGCTATACTCTGTCAGTGTTTCTTCAAAGATTGAGAGCACACACGATAAGTTTCACTCTGCACCTCTGCACAGCAAGAGCTCAGGCTGCAAAGGGGTGACACCCAACAAGCCCTGGCTCTCTGCAGCCTGGCCCACTACCACCAGCATCAAGGGACCTTACTGTTGTCTCAGCTCTCTGCTGTGATGTTCAAGCCAGCGTCTACCAAGACCTGCTTCTATAAAGGTATACTATAAACTTTAGACCTTACTTTCCACAGGGACCTACTCCCATCCTAATTGAGCAACTAGACTTTAATAATTTTGAAGCATTTCTTTGTACTTGATGTGAATATGGTCTCTTTCACTCAAGATACCCTAATGCACTGTACTCACTGCTTTTCTTGTGATGATGTGAGTTGATATGCTGCATGTCTAATGAAATGAGGGGTAAGCGACTGGGGTCATGAGGGAAACACACCAAGTGCTGTGTGCATGTGTGAATGAATCACTTGGAATCTCACTATGATGCATAATTGCATGTACCGATAAAAGCATAAAAGAAGATTGGCATTTATTAAGCCGTGCAAACATCCTGTGCTATTAGGAGATAAGAACCAAGTCCAGTAAGAGATATTAGAAAGGCTTGGTATGTATCCTCTGGATCTAGAGGGCTCTCATAGAGTTTAAATATATTTTTGATGTTTTATTGCTGATTGTCTTTAAGCCTCACCACTCTCCCTTCCTCTTGTACCCTCATCTTAGCAAGCCCATAAGAAAACTCGCATATTCCCCCCTTTGGCACCTATGGAAGATTCAAGCCACACAAACCTCTGCCCATTCACACACAGGACCCTCACAGCAGTTTGCCCCATACCCATAATAAAAGCCCCAGCCAAACAAATTTTCCTGAACTGCTAGCATTCCCTGTTCCCTCAAGATGTTTTCAGAAAAGGTTTTGAAAGCTTGTATTGCTGTTTCCAGAATGCCTCATTATGTAAGTAATGAACCTTTCATTACCCTTTTAGACTATGTGTGTGACATCACTGGTCTTGACATCCAAACCACATTTTGAGTGCTGTACCATCCTGTACCATCCTGTACTACAAAGTGGTAATAATAGTGACAGTTAAGAATAGAGACACCAGTGTCCACTTCTTAAACAGGGAGTTGAAAGGCAAAGACTGATGGGAGCCACCAGAAGTGGTAGACCAAAAAAAAAGATCAAGAGTTGAGACATTGAGACAAGCTACCTGTGTGTGGTCAAGGAGGTATGATTTGGGAGGTCAAGAGAACCAAGGAAGCTGTTCAAATGCACCTCACCCCAGAGGGCTAACAGATAAAGCAAAAAGACCTCAGCAGTAAGAAGTAGTGCAACAGAACACCAGGAGCAGAGGCTGAGAGGGTCACAAAAGGTCACCCAGAGAGCACCAAAATTAGGAACTTGTGCAGTTCAGTGGTTCCAGCAGACATCACCCAGATAATCCACACCTACTTCCCACGTCACAGCCAGCTTTCAGGTGTCTGCATTCACAGCAGACATGAAAAACAGCCAGGGTTACTCAAATAAGAACTCTGTGGCTCCAGAAATTTACTTCTTTCATCTCTCTTCTACTCCTTTCTCTAATGTCCCAATTCTGGAATAGCTATAAAAACTATGGGAGCAAGAGAAGGCTAAAAAATAGTGAAAGAATAAATTGTACCCTTTCTTCACCCCTCTGGATCAGAGGAAAGGAGAGATCTTGAATTGCTTCTGCTTAGGATATAGAAAATCTGGAAAGGGCATTCTACTCTTACTGCAACATTACCAACACTAACTGACATAGCCGGACAATCTGAAAATTTACAGTCTCCTTGAACCATCAGAGAGTTGAAGCAGCATGCCAATCAACTCACTGGAAATCTAAGAGAAGATGGACTCTTCCAAAGAAAGATGGGACATAGTCTCTTGCTTATCTGGCACAGTCACCAGCAAATATTGATAAAAAGAGTCCAATAATTGCTATGGAATGGATTGTACCAACACCCCCACCCCCACCCCCCAGCAACCAAGCTCACATTTTGAAGCCCTAACCCCAAATGCAATGATGTTTGGAGACTGGATTTTGGTGAGATAATTAAGATTAGATGTGGTCATCAGGGTATTGTCCTCATGGTAGGATTAGTGCCTTAAGAAGCCAAAAATAATCTCTCTCTCTCTCTCTCTCTCTCTCTCTCTCTCTCTCTCTCTCTCTCTCTGCCTCCCCTCCTCCCCCTTTATCCCCCTCTCCCACTTCCTCCCTCTTTTCCCTCTCTCCTTGCCATATGAGGATACAGAAAGAAAGTGGCCATCTACAAGTCATGAAGAAAGTCCTCACCAAGAACCTAATCAACTGGTACCATCAGCTCAGACTTCCTGGCCTCCTAGAAGGAATACATTTCTCCAGAAGTTTGAAAATTGTTTAAATCACTCAGTCTATGGTATTCGGCCCCAAGCTGACTAAAACAGCTACCCAGAGAAGATAGAACCCCTGCAAGCCACGGACAGAAGAGAAACTTGTAACCACTCAGAAACTCTATCTCCATGGATTTCACTAGATACACACACACACACACACACACACACACACACACACACACACACAAACTAGGGTAAGGACAAAAGTCCTAAGAAAGTATCCTTCCTGTGCAGGCCTGAGGAAGGAGGACAACAGACACTGTGGGGTGGGAAAGACAAAAGTTCCCCTGGATCCGTCTTCTCTTTCTCTCCAAAGGAATAAAGAATAAAATCTTAGGAACTATGTGGAGGTAGCAAACACTGTTACCCTAATTAAAGCAAGGTGAAAAGCCCATTGCAGTTGGAAGGAGGGAGAGAATGCAACCCTCCACCCTAGTCCTCTCCTCTGAGTCCTCTCCTCAGATCCAACTATCTCTTGATAGTTATACTTACATGACTCAGACATTGCATTCCTGATCCTTCTAAGCTTAGCAATAGTCCTTTTATTAAGACTTTTTTGTGTGTGTACTGGGGATTGAACCCAGGGGCATTCTACTTCCAACTATACCCCAACTTTTTAAACTTTTTTTATTTTGGATCAGGATCTCACTAAGTTGCTAGGGTCTCACTAAGTTGCTGAGGCTAGTCTGGAACCTGCAATCCTCCTGTCTCAGCCTCTCAAGTACTGAGATTATAGGCCTGCATCACTATGCTTGGCTATAGTCTTAGTTTCTACCTCCCTATCAAATTCATCATTGAATCCTATCAATTCCAACTCTAAAGTATACTCCAAAACTGTCAACCATTTCTCCTTGTCTCTTCTGTCACTAAGTTGTGGTCCATGCCATCACATTACCCCTGATTGATACATTTCTCTTTTGTCCTCTTCTGATTTATTCCAGACTTTTCAGCTACAGGTACTATTTTAAATGTAGGGCAGAAGCTAGGCATGGTGGCACATGTCTGCAATCACAGAACTTGGAAAGCTGAAACAGGAGGATTGCGAGTTCAAGCCAGCCTCTGCAACTTAGAAAGATCCTGTTTCCAAAATAAAATTTAAAAATAAGGCTAGAGATGTGGATATAAGGTAAAATGCATGTGGATTCAATCTCCAGTACAAGAAAGGGAAAAAAAATGTGTAGAGCAGACCATGCCCCCTCTAGTTAAACTCTCCAGTGCCTCCCTACACCCTGTCTGTACTAGGCTCTGCCTTCCTCCCCTATCCCATATCTCCCACATTCCTCCTTACTAGACTCCAGCCACAATGGCCATTCCATGTCAAAATTTTTCCTGCTGGGATCATTCCTCACACTTGGACCCATATTTCAAAGGCTGAGCTGTGTTATCCTTCAGCTCAATCTAAATCTCTCTCCCTCAGGAAAGTTTCCCCTGGCCAATGTATTTGAACATCATTCTCCCTTCATCCCATTATTCTCTACCTTTGCACCTAGTTTATTTCCTTCTTAGCATTAACCACATTTCAACTTATTTAGTTAGTTAGTTAGTTAGTTAGTTAGTTAGTTAGTTAGTTAGTTGCATTTCTGTCAGTGTCTCTTATAAAGCTTTCTTGACACCTCTCTGTCCCCTGAGCCTAGCACAGCACCTGGCACAAAGGAACAAAGGAAGTGTGGTGGTTTGTTTCAGGTGTTAAAGTGACTGGAATAAGAGAACTGTAGCCAAATATGGTGACATACATTTGTGATTCCAGTATTTGTGAGGGTGAGACAGGAGGATCCCAGGTTCCAAGCCAGCCTCAATAATTTAGTGAGACCCTGTTTCAAAGTAAAAAATAAAATAGGGCTGGGGCTCTAGTTCAAAGGTAGAACACCCCTGTGTTCATCCCCAAGGGGGGAGAGAGAGAGAGAGAGAACTGATAGAGCATTACTATCTCTGTGAGGGTGTTTCCAGTGGAGATTGGTATATGAGTCAGTAGAATGAGTGGGGAAGATCTGCCCTGTCTACTTCTCCCTCTCTTTCTCCCTGTGTGTATGTGTGTAGAACCCTGACTAATCCATTAGGTACTCATAAAATAATACAACACCCTATTTGTTTTCCTTATTGTGTTTGCCATGTGACAGGAACTATGTTTAGTTCCATAAAAATAAGATTCCATTTAAATCTACATAATAGATTTAGCCAGCTGCCTGGAGCAGGGTCTACTAGCACTGAGACATCTAACGACCTCCTGCATACCCAACGACCAGATGTGGAGTAAGCGACTCCAGAACTCCACACCCTAATCGGCAGCATATCCCCACACAATCCACAGTGACCAGAAGGTCTGGGATGACCAGCTTAAGCCTGCATCAGGGACACCCCAGCTCACCTCTACCTCCAGAGTCAGAGCAGCACTCAATTATATTGGACCAGAGAGGTGAACCACCAGAAAGGACTGCCAACCACCAAGAATAAACTCGTTCTGCTGATAGAAGGAACAGCTCAACACATCCCACATCGAGGTCTAAAAACACAGAGGCCACAAATTGTCCTACACACACCTCTGAGATGAATCCCCATAACAGAAGCAACATATGGACCCTAAAAGTCACCCGGAAACACACCAATGACACCATTACAGTGGGCAGAAGAAGCCCTAGAATAATTGCAACTCAGTACAAAATACAATTGATGGAGAGAAAATGAAAATAAGAATTTATAAATTGACAGAAAGCTTGCAAGAGCAGCTAAAACATAAACTTAAGAACGGGGAAATCATGGGAAGGAAAAATAGCAAAGAAACAATGAGCCACCACAATCTCACAATAACAGAACTCACCAACACAGAATGGCGTAGATTACCAGAAGAAAAATTCAGATCTTTAATAGTAGAAATTATACAAGATTTCCAAAAAGAATGCAGAGACAGCTGGAAAGAAATAAAGGAACAAATAAACAAAGAATCTGACATTCTGAACAGGAATCAAACAGAAGCCTTGAAGGAAGTGAAAGATGCAATAATTGAAGAGAAGGCATCAATACAAACTATAAACAGTATATTAGACCATGGAAAATAGAATATCACTCTTAGAAGATGACAATTCCAAAAATGAATCCATCGTAAATAATTTAGAAAAAAAAATTGACAGCATGAATTGGACATCGACAAGATCTGGGCCAATTTTAAAAGAGCTAACCTAAGAATAATAGGCATAGAAGAGAGATTAGAAGTTGAAACTAATGGAATTAAACCATATTTTCAAAGAAGTAATATCAGAGAATTTTGCAAACATAGAGAAGTTGACACATAGATACAGGAAACACATAGAGCCTCCTCTAGAAAAGACCAAAGAAGAGGTTCACCACGTGACATAATAATTAAATTGACTAATGTAGAGGCCAAGGAGAAAATCTTAAAGCTGACAAAAGTAAAAGGCCAAGTGACATTTAGAGGCAAACCAATTAGAATCACTCCAGACCTCAAGAGAAACAACAATTTCTAGGAAGCAAATGACTAAGCAAAGAAGAACAAGCACTGCCTCAAACCAAAGTCAAAACTCAAAATGTTAGGAACTAAAAATCATCTCTCAATAATCACACTGAATATAAATGGTCTCAACTCCCCAATAAAAAGACACAAGGTGGCAAAATGGATTAAAACCCAGAATCCATCTATATGCTGCCTGCAAGAAACACACCTTACAAACAAATATTCCCACAAACTAAAGGTGAAGGGCTGGAGTAAGTTAATCCATGACAATGGAACTCAAAGACAAGCAGGAGTAGCAACCATGATATCAGATAAATTAGACTTCAAGCCTAAGCTTATCAGAAGAGACAAAGCAGGTCACTTTTTACTAGTAAAAGGAACAATTCAGCAAGAATAAATAATAATTGTCAACATTTATGCCCCAAACATAGGTGCAGCAACTTTCATAAAACAAACTCTTCATTATATAAAGTCACACATAATTCCCAATACAAAAATACTGGGAGACTTCAATACTCCTTTCACATCACTAGACTGATCTTCTACACAAAAGGTCAGTAAAGACACCTCACACCTAAAGAATACCATAAACTGATATCCAGGGAGAGGAGCCCAAGATGGCATCTGAGTGAAACACTTCTTGTCAGGTGATGTGAGCTCGAATCAAATCTACCATAAAAGCAGCTTCTTGACAGAAGAAAAAAACCAACAAAAAAGTTAGCAAAGCAATGAAAATTGAAGTGGAGCTGAACAGAACCGATAAAGCGGACCAGGGAGAGCAAAGGAGTCCATCCGCATGGCAGCAGCAGCCACCATTGAGCCCACCGCCTGACTCGGGGTCTACTAACACCGAGATATCTAAAGACCTCCTGCATACCCAGAAACCAGATGTGGAGTAAGCGACTATAGAACTCCACACCCTAACCAGGCAATATATCCACACAGGATCAACAGTGATCAGGAACACCTAGGACAACCAGCTTAAGCCTATGGGGAGGACACCACACCTCACCCCTCCCACCAGAGCCAGATCAGTACGGATCTACCACAATGGAGTGAAACTAGAAATCAACTTTAAGAAGACCCAAAGTAACCATGTATACACATGGAGACTGAACACCACACTGCTGAACGAGGAATGGGACATAGAAGAAGTAAGTGGAGAAATGAAAAAATTCCTAGAAACCAATGAAAACAGACACAACATATCAAAACCTCTGGGACACCTTGAAGGCAGTACTAAGAGGTAAATTTATAGCACTGAGTGCCCAAATAAGAAGAACAGAAAATTGTGAAATAAATAACCTAATCACACAGCTAAAAGCCCTTGAAAAACAAGAACAGTCTAACCCCAAAGCCAGGAGAAGACAGAAAATTATGAAAATTGAATCAGAAATTAATGAGTAGAGAATGAAAAAAATACAGAAAATCAACAAAACCAAAAGCTGGTTTCTTGAAAAAATAAGCAAAATAGATAAACCATTGGCCAACCAACTAAAAGAAAGAGAGAATCAACCCAAATTACCAAAATAAGAGATGAAAAAGGTGATATTACCACCAACAGTGTGGAAATACAGAGGATCATCAGAAAAACTATACTCCAGCAAAATGGAAAATCGAGAAAAATCTGAGAAATTTCTAGACACATATATAACCTTCCTAAACTGAGTCAAGAAGATATAGAAAACTTAAACCAACCAATAACAATCAAAGAAATAGAAACAGCAATAAAGAGTTTACCATCAAACAAAAGCCCAGGGCCAGATGGTTTTCCAAGTGAATTTTATAAAACATTTATAGAAGAGCTAATCCAAATACTCCTCAAAATATTCCATGAAATAGAAAGAAACGGGACTCTCCCAAACACATTCTATGAAGCCAACATCACATTAATACCAAAGCCAAATAAAGACAGCTCAAGAAAAGAAAACTATAGGCCTATATCATTGATGAACCTAGATGCAAAACTGCTAAACAAGATACTAGCAATGCACATTCAAAACCACATCAAGAAAATTATACACCATGACCAAGTTGGGTTCATCCCAGGGATGCAAGGCTGGTTCAACATATGAAAAACAATCCATGTAATTCACCACATAAATAGAATCGAAGACGAAAATCACATGATCATCTCAATTGATGCTGAAAAAGCATTTGACAAGATCCAACACCCATTCATGCTAAAAGCACTGCAGAGAATCTGAATAGAAGGAACATACCTCAATGTCCTAGAGGCAATATACAATAGGCCCACATACAACAGCATATTAAATGGAGAAAAGCTGCAAGAGTTCTCACTAAAAACAGGGACAAAACAAGGATGTCCATTATCACCACTTCTATTCAATATAGTACTTGAGACTCTAGCCAGAGCAATAAGTAAGAGAATGAATTCAAAGGGGTAAAAATAGGAAAAGAAAAACTAAAACTATCCCTTTTTGCAGATGACATGATACTATACTTAGAAGACCCAAAAAAACCAACCAAAAAACCTATAGAACTGATCAACAAATTCAGCAAAGTGTCTGGATACAAAATCAATCTTAAAAAATCAGAAGCTTTCCTGTATACCAACCATAAATCCACTGAAAAAGAAATCCAGAAAACAAGATGGCATCTGAGTGAAACACCTCTCCTCAGGTGCTGTGAGCTTGAACCAAATCTGCCATAAAAGCAGCTTCTTGATGGAAGAAAAAAAAGCAACAAAAAAGCAAACAAAGCAACAAAAATTGAACTACAACTAAAGAGATCCTAGAAACCAGACCAGGGAGAGCAAAGGAGCCCATTCATGAAATAGCAGCCCCAATCCACCGAGGCGGCCATTAAGCCACACCCCAACCTGGGGGTCTACTAACACCACTGCGGACCCAGCGACCAGGTGTGGAGTAAGCAACTCCAGAACTCCACACCCTAACCAGCGGAGGATCCCCGCACCTTCCACAGCGACTGGAACGCATGGGACGACCAGCGTAAGCCTCTACGGGACCACCCCAGCTCACCTCTCCTCTCCCTCCAGAGCTGGTTGGAGCAGCGATCAACTGCTCCGCAGAGCTTGAAACAAAACTGCCACAAAAGCAGTTACTTGGTGGAAGGGAAAAAAAGCAAAGCAGAAAAAAAAAAAAAAACAATGAAGCAACAAAAGCAGCTGAACAGAACCCAGGGAGAGCAAAGGAGCCAGCGCATGCGTGGCAGTGGTGCTCTCCTGGAACCGGCAGCTGCCGTCTTGCCTGCTGCCCAGACCGGAGTCTATTAGCATCAAGCTCCCCAACAACCTCCTGCACCCCCAGCGACCAGAGGTGGACTAAGCGACTATGGAACTCCACCCTAATCAGGCAGCATATTCCCGCAGGATCAACAGTGATCAAGAACACCTGGTACAACCATCTTAAGCCCGCAGTGAGGAAACCCAGTTCATCCCTTTGACAGGAGCCAGAATAGCAGGGATCTGTAAGTTGGATTGCACCCCCAATGTGCAGGGGCCCCTATACAAAGGACAGACTCAATCACCCGCCCTCCTAGCAATTACGTAGGAGCAGAACTGCAGGAGGGACCCAGTACACACAGGGCACAGAGAACATCCAGGCACCCTGGTAATGCCCAGTATTTAGATTGCACTCCCATCACCAGCAAAGACAGAGAGAGAGACGCAGACAGGCTCTGTGGAGAGCTCAGAGACACAAGCTTGCAGCAGGAGAGGCATCAGCAGAACTCCCTGCAGGCACTGATGGAGCAAATAAGAATACCAGAGACACACTCTAAAACGTAAGCTTTGTACTTACAAACTAGCAGGGTTTTTGTTTTTGTTTCTTGTTGTTGCTTGTTGGTTTTGGGGTTTTGTTGTTGTTGTTGTTTGTTTGTTTGTTTTTATATGTGTGTGTTATGTTTTATTTGTTTTTATTCTGTTTTCACTTTGTATTGCCTTGATTTATTTATGTTTCTTTGGATGATTTGTTGCTTTGTTATTTTTTGCTTAGTTTGTTGAATCTCCTCCTCATCCCTTTTACAAGCTTCCCTCCCTCTCTCCCATCTATATTCTTCTCCTCAATGCTTTTTCTTTTCACTTTTCATTTTCCTTTTTTCCCTGTCTCATATCAAGATCATCTCATACTACTACACCTAAAACTCTATATTGACTACCAGAATCGCCCAACATATCCACTATCTCTAATCTTTACCATATATCACCTGAACACACTCAACCTCTTATTCCACTGGACCATATCCACTACTTTACCCTATTCTTGAATTCATCACTGTGACTTCTCACCCACCTTTACCACTGAACACAACCTGTCCCTGTATATACCAGCAGACACCTCTAAATCCCCACGGCACAGATTGGATGAGAAATCTTGCAAGAGAAGCAAAGATATAAATTTAAGAACAGGGAAACTATGGGAAGTAAAAATAGCAAAGAAACAATGAGCCACCACAACCCCACAATAATAGAACTCAACAACACTGAGTGGCAGAGATTACCAGAAGAACAATTCAGATCTTTAATAGTAGAAACGATGCAAAACTTCCAGAAAGAATGCAGAGAGAGCTAGAAAGAAATAAAGGAACAAATAAGCAAAGAAACCAACACCCTGAACAGGAATCAAAGAGAAGCCTTGAAGGAAATGAAGGATGTGAAAGATGCATAATTGAAGTGAAGGCATCAATACAAATGATAAACAGTAGATTAGACCACATGGAAAACAGAATATCACTCTTAGAAGATGACCATTCTAAAAATGAATCCATTGTACATAATCTAGAAAAAAAATCAACAGTATGAGTTGGACATCGATGAGATCTGGGTCAATTTTAAAAGAGCTAACCTAAGAATAATAGGCATAGAAGAGGGATTAGAAGTTGAAACTAATGGAATAAACAATCTTTTCAAAGAAGTAATATCAGAGAATTTTCCAAACATAGAAAGAGAAATTGACACAGGTGCAGGAAACATATAGAACTCCCTTTAGACAAGTCCAAAGAAGAGGTTCACCATGCCACATAATAATCAAGATGACTAATGTAGAAGCTAAGGAAAGAATTCTAAAGGCAACAAAAGTAAAAGGCCAAGTGACATTTAGAGGCAAACCAATTAGAATCACTCCAGACCTCCCAAACCAAGTCATGAAATCCAGGAGGGGCTGGAGTAACATATTCCAAACTTTGAAAGAAAATAACTTGGAGCCAAGATTCTCCTACCCAGCAAAACTCTCTCTCAAAATTGACGGGGAAATAAAAACCTTCAATGACAAAGAGAAACTAAAAGAATTTATGTCTTCCAAACCAGCACTACAGAAAATACTCAAAGATATCAAATACAAAGAATAACTAACAAGTAAACATCAGAACAGAGAAACAACAATTTCCAGGAAGCAAACAACTAAGCAAAGAAGAATAAGCACTACCCCAAACAGAAGTCAAAACTCAAAATGGTAAGAATTAAAAATCATCTCTCAATACTCACATTGAATATAAATGGTCTCAACTCCCAATAAAAAGACACAAGGTAGCAAAATGGGTTAAAACCCAGAATCCATCTATATGCTGCCTGCAAGAAACACACCTTACAAGCAAAGATTCCCACAAACTAAAGGTGAAGGGCTGGAGAAAGGTAATCCATGCTAATGGAACTCAAAGACAAGCAGGAGTAGCAACCATGATATCAGATAAATTAGACTTCAAGCCTAAGCTTATCAGAATAGACAAAGCAGGTGATTTTTTACTAGTAAAAGGAACAATCCAGCAAGAGTAAATAACAATTATCGACATCTATGCCCCAAACGTAGGTGCAGCCACTTTTATAAAACAAGCTCTGCATGATATAAAGACACACATAGATCCCAATACACTAATATTGGGAGACTTCAATATTCCTCTCACACCACTAGATTGATCTTGTAAACAAAAAGTCAGTAAAAATGCCTCAGACCTAAAGAATACCATACACCAAATAGACCTATTAAACACAGATAGACTATTTCACCCAACTACAGCTGAATTCACATTTTTCTCAGCTGAACATGGAACCTTCTCCAAAATAGACCACATTCTGGGCCACAAAGTGAGCACTGGCAAATTCAAAAAATGTAACGTAATTTAGCAAATTGACTGGATACAAAATCAATCTTAAAAAATCAGAAGCTTTCCTGTATGCCAACCATAAATCCACTGAAAAAGAAATCCAGAAAACAATTCCACTCACAATAGCACCCCGAAAACTAAAATACTTAGGGATAAACCTAACCAAAGAGGTAAAAGACCTCTATAAGGAAAACTATAAAAACTTGAAAAAAAGAAATTGATGAAGACCTTAGAAGATGGAAGTATCTTCCATGCTCTTGGATAGGCAGAATAAATATCATCAAAATGGCCATCCTCCCAAAACTGATCTACAAATTCAATGCAATACCCATGAAATTCCCAAGGTCACTCCTCACAGACATAGAAAAATCAGTCCTTAAATTCATTTGGAACAACAAAAGCCAAGAATAGCCAAAGTATTTCTTAGCAACAAGAACCATGCAGGAGGTCTCACAATAGTTGACTTCAAACTCTACTACAAAGCCATAGTAATAAAAACAGCATGGTATTGGCACAAAAACAGACACGTAGACCAATGGAGCAGAATAGAAGATTCAGAAACAGACCCACATGCTTATAGTGAACTGATTTTTGACAAAGGAGCCAAAAACATACACTGGAAAAAAGATAAGCCTCTTCAACAAATGGTGTTGGCAAAACTAGTTAACCATATGCAGGAAAATGGAAATAAACCCCACTTTCTCACCCTGCACAAGAGTCAGCTCAAGGTGGATCAAAGTCCTGGAAGTCAGGTCAGAGACCTTGCAGTTACTTGAAGAGGGCATAGGACCATCATTTCAACACATAGGCACAGGTAAAAACTTTCTCAGCAAGACCTCAAAAGCACAAGTAACTCAAAGGAAGATCAATACATGGGATTGCATTAAACTCAAGAGCTTCTGTGCAGCAAAGGAAACTATCAAGAACCTCAACAGAGAACTCACAGAGTGGAAGAAAATTTTTGCCAGCTACTCTTATGATAGAGGACTAATATCTAGGCTATACAGAGAACTCAAGAAACTCACAGCTAAGAAAACAAATAACCCAATCAAAAAATGGGAAAAGGATCTAAATAGACACTTCACAAAAGAAGAAATACAAATGGCCAATAAATGTATGAGGAAATGTTCTACATCATTAGCAATCAGAGAGATGCAAATCAAAACTACCTTGAGATTTCACCTAACCCCAATCAGAATGGCAATCATAAAAAAAAACACGAACAATAACAAATGCTGGCGAGGGTGTGGAGAAGTGGCAACCCTAATACATAGTTGGTGGGATTGCAAATTAGTGCAACCACTTTGGAAAACAGTTTGGAGGATCCTCAGATGAATGGGAATGAATCTACCATATGATCCAGCAATACCACTTCTGGGTATCTACCCCAAATAATGGAAACCAAACTATCAGACTGACTCATGTGTATCTATGTTTATAGCTGCACAATTTACAATTGCCAAACTATGGAAACAGCCAAGATATCCATTGACAGATGAATGGATTACAAAACTATGGGATATGTACACAATGGAATTTTACTCAGCCATAAAGAAGAACAAAATCATGTTATTTGCAGGGAAATGGATGGAACTGGAAAACATTATGTTAAGTGAGGTTAGTCAGTCACAAAGGGTAAAAAAGCATATGTTCTCCCTAATAGGGAGAAGATGGGTCATAAGAGGGACTCCAGACGAAAAAGGAGAAACCTTAGATAAGCAAAGAAGTTTACTCAACTGAAGTGATTGACGGTGGAGGGGGGGCATCCTAATGCACATGATGTACTTTCACAAACATATCAAAGTCAATCACTAAACTGAACTTGAGAAGGAGGGAGAGGAAGGAATTGGGGCGGGAATTGAGGAAGGGTTAAAAGAGAAATGTGTGCATGTATGCCTTTACCAACTTGAACCTAACAAAGATGTATGATTACAATGCACCAACAAAAAAATAATAAAAAAATAAGTAAAGATATATGGAGGGAGTGGCATGTGAATTGGGGAATGATTAAATGAGAAATGTGTGCATGTATGCCTTTACCAGCTTGTACCTAACAATGATGTATGATTACAATGCACCAATAAAATAAAATATATATGTAAAAAGTAAATAAATCTGCATAATAACCCTACTTAGTATTATCATTATTATTATTCCCATCTTACAAATGAAGAGAGACTGAAGCATAGGAAGGGTCATCAACTTAGCCAAGCCACAAGTTTAGTAGATGAAAGTGGTAAAATTTACACCCAGGCAATCTGATGTCAAAGCCAGCATCTTTCAACCACAATGCAACACCCACCCTTACATTCACTTTCATAGATTAATTAATGATTACATAAATCAATACAGTGGAATGACAGACATAGATTGTATGAATAAGTCCTCCTGGGGTAGTCAGACAGGGTAGTATTAAAGACAGACTGCCAGATTGACACATAGGAGGATAATAAGCACAGAGAATCATACATGCAAAGGCAGGGAGGCAGGAGGAGGAGTGGCATGTTGCAAAGAAATAGGGACCTCAGTTTACTTGGAGTATAAGATGAGAACTGGAGAGGGAGAAATAGATTAGTAAATAGCCTCACTACTGAAACCAAGAAAGGACATGTTTATAGATCATACCGAGCAGTTTAGATTTTATCCTGTAGATTAAAGATTTTGGAAGCTACTGAAGAAACTTAATCAGGATCAGGATGGATACACAATTATATCTGTCACTTAGAAAGTTCTCTTTGGCTGATTTGTAGAGCAATGTTGCTTAAAGTTGAGTAGGCTACATTCTTCCAAGAGAAAATAATTCACAGGGACTCCTCAGTTTATGCTAATACTTTAAGTTATAATATTACTTAAATATCTTCAAATATATAACAAGGTATAAACTCATTATTCATATGGCTTTTAGGCAGTCATAAAATTAAAATAAATGTATATACTGTCTAAGCCAAACTATAACCCAAATTACATTTTAATTAAACATAATTTAATGCAGCGATGTTTTACTTAAAGGAAACTGCTACTTAGAGCATGTAGTGGTATTACTTTGATGCAAGTTCATTTGAGTATGAAAAGAAGAGAAAGGCAAATCTGAGAAATATTGCTGGTAAATGTGTGTGTGTGTGTGTGTGTGTGTGTGTGTGTGTGTGTGTGTGTTTTACTGGGGACATTTTGCCCCTGAGCTATACCCCTAGTTCTATTTTATTTTTTATTTTGAAACAGGGTGGTCTCCCTAAGTTACCATGCACTGGCCTCAAACCTCTGATCTTCCTGTCTCAGCAGATAAAAGTCATCTGATAGAGCCAAAGGGCCAGGGTAGAAAAAAACTTCATTTCCTGAGAGGCAACAGTTGCTAACTTCTAAAACTCCTAAAAAGACCAGACCTCCCAAATGTCAAGTGATAATGAGATCAAAAGACTTCTGAGAGTTACCAGAGCTTCAAGAAATTTGTTCCTGCTGATCAAAAATCCCAGGAGATTTTTCCAGAGATTCCAGAAAACAGCTTCTGGAACCCCAACCAAGAGAAGGAGACTCAAAGAAGGACACTATGCAAATGCACAAGCAAATCTCAGAAAACTTCTTCTGAGATCCCAACTGAGAAAGGACTCAAAGAAGTATATCAACCCCTAGACCAGCCACTCTAAAGGGTTGCTCGCTCTGAGGGTTCTTCCCCTTGGGAAGCTTTTCTCTCTCACACAGGTTGTGTTGGCTTTGAGAGAAAGCAATTGTGCAATTGATGGCATTTGGCCCAGGTGTGTAAGTGACTTGAAGGTACACGCTGGATATTGAGGCCAACTGACCCTGACTTTGGGAGAAAGCAGTTTGCAAATTGACAGTGCATGGCTTGGGCTACTCTCAAGTAATATCCAGAAGGCAGCTGCCAGACTCTAGGATCCCCATTGCCCACAAGGGTGTTGCATGTCGTAGACAAGAACCTAGGTAAGGAAAGCATCCATTTCACTCCCATGTACCAGGATCTACAGCTTGTAGATTAAATTGGAACATTTTAATGTCCTTCAAGAGGGAACAGTTCAAATAATGCTATGTTCACATATGAAGGCATCCTACCAATCTCACTAACACGTATGAAGAAGGAAAGGGGAGCAGAGTGGGATGTGGAGAGAAATACACCAAGTGATGTGTGTATATATGAATGTATCACTTTGAATCTCACCATAAAGTATAATTATAATGTATCAACAAAAGTATAAAAATAAAAAACAATAAAAATTTTGAAAAGAGTCACAAATAGATTCCTTTTAAATTATTGTGGCTGTGGAACTCTACCTGGCAGAACTTTTAGAATTTGATATCTCTTCAATGGAATCTCATGAATCATAGTTTCAGTAGTTATAACCACAAGAATCTAAACATCTTGTACTTTTGTTTCTAGGCTAATTTAAGTATACTTAATATAAACACGTTGTATATCATTAGTATGACTACTTCAGAACAAAGTTTCATTGCAAGATTTCAGTGCCCATATTTGTTTTGAGTTTACAATTAGATTATTACTATTGTAACTATTTTGGATTGGTGTAAGGAAACAAAGGTAGCCTCAGTATGTAAGTGCTCCTTTCCAGCATTTCCAACTGGATAGAAGCTAACTGATTCAAGGAGTTATGAAGAAAGAGAGTTGTTTAATATTTTAAAAAGAGGAAACTAGAAGGAAAATTTTTAAAATGCTGCCAGACTCCCATCATCAGGTTAAATGTATTGATGACATAAGTCCATCAGTGGTGAGAAGGCATTTTTTTTATCCAAGTGTCCATTATAGACTACAGCACAGAAGTGCTAGGCTGAGCCCTATGCTGACATGTCCAGACAGGTTTCTGAAGCTATATGCTGGCATGTCTGGAAAAGTTGTTCATGAGTTTTTGTCTGAGCTATATGCTGGCATGTTAAATTGTTTGAGTTCCTAAAAATTGTTTTATATCCCATGCTCTATACAGTGGCAAAAAGGCCTCACTCAGTGGATGGACATCTGCAATGAGGGAAGTCAACTCCCAAGACACAGACAGGAGGAGGCAAAACACCTTGGGTCTCTGAGACCAGCCTAGAAGCTTATCCTGGCTTCACCACAATGTTGCAGGAGGCTTTGGTCCAAGTACAACAAGAAACAGGCTAGATTAGGGTATAGTAGGTCTTTTCTTTCACCGGTGAGGCTCAGAGAGCAAAGCTCCAGGTCTAAGCCCCAAGTTCAGAACATGCAAGTTCTTTTACACAATTGCTAACATCTTTCAGAAAAGAGGGGTGAGTGTGAAATTTTTTTGTTTAGCATAAGCAAGATGCAGAAGCAGAATAGCAGTTGGCTTGTACATTGTTTCTCTTTTCTCTAGCAGTTGCTTGCCTTAATCTTGTGGTTCCAGCTGATCAGAGAAGCCCTGATTTGTTCACTTTGAGAGGGGGTCTATGAAGAAGGCTTAATTCTTCTGACTTGTCTTTAGGCTTCTAACCAAGTCATCTTCAAGGACATACAAAACCAGGCCCCTGCCTCATGATAAACATCTTAAATCCTCTGTGACATAAATCCTTACAAAAACCCTATAAGATTCATTACCTTTTTTATCTTCTACTTTTTTGTGGTACTGGGAAGTGAACCCAGGGGCATTCAACTTCAGAGCTATACCCCCAGCCCTTTTTATTTTGAAACAGGGTCTCACTAAGTTGCTGAGGCTGGCCTGTGATCCTCCCATCTCAGCTTCCCAAGTACTATGATTACAGGTGAGTGCCACCACACCCAGCTATTATCCATATTTATAGACAGAGAAACTGAGGCTCAGAAAGATAGGCTCAACTGATGAGAGACATGGTTATAACTACCTGGAACTAACTAAGTCTATGCTCTAAACTCTTAGGCAATACTGCCTGAATGAAAATGATTATACAGTACTTAACCACATTACTCAAAGGTGACTTAGAATTGTTACTCTACAAATCCTTTCATGTTGAATCATGGAAGTAAATTCTGACATATTTGTCTTCATGAGAGGTTTCAATGGATTGGTCTTGAAATCATCGCGGCAACTCAAGGTTAAGCCAAAGAAGAAGAGGCAAAAATTAATTTAACACTAAATACTCATAAGCAAAGTTAATGATAATTGCCCTATAAGCATGGAAATCCCAAATCAGTAATATCAGCTCATGAAAGCAAAGTATTAGGAGCTCCTTTGCCACCAAACCATTCATCTGTTTAGAGTTCAACGTTTTAAAACTACATTTGCATATACTGAGTTTTATTTCTGTTTGGTTTTCTTTGGGGGAAGGGATTATGACCTTAGATAAATACATGTAATACAGAAACAATCCTTTAAAAAATTCAAATTCTAGCCGGGCATGGTGGCACACGCTTGTAGACCGGAGGATCCGGGTTCTCGGCCAGCCTCAGCTACCTAGTGAGGCACTCCGCAACTTAGTGAGACTCAGTTTCAAAATAAAGAATAAAAAATAGGGCTGGGGTGTAGCTCGGAGGTAGAATGCCCCCCAAAAATAAAAATAAAAATAAAAAATTCAAATTCTTAAAACTTTTTTTAGTTTACAAAATATTTATTTTAAATAGTAGATGGCATTTTATATTTAAGAGTTGGTTTAGAAAACAGTAACATGCAACCAAAAGGGGCAAGGAAATGAATTGCTAAATAATAGCAATGGAAATAAAGACGAATCAGAAATAACAATAAAGATAAGTATGATCTAGGTCATATTAATAATTAATTGTATTAGCTACCAATTTTTATTAAATTAATTTATAATAAAATATTAATTATGTTAATAGAAATAATCTGCTAGAAATCAATTAACTCAAACCTTTGCAGTAATTTATCTGGTATGTGAAATCTATAAAATAGAAACCAGGACAGAGGAGGAGAGAGGGAGCTTTCTTTCCATGGCCCATTAATTCTTAGCTCTCAGAACCAAATAATAGTAAGTTGTCCAGTGACTTCTTTTATTGCTATTATTACTTGTTAAACACATATTATTCAAGGGCTTTCTTTTTTTTTTTTTTTTTTTTTTTGCGGTACTGGGGATTGAACTCAGGGGCATTCTACCTCCGAGCTATACCCCTATTTTTTATTCTTTATTTTGAAACCGAGTCTCACTAAGTTGCGGAGTGCCTCACTAGGTAGCTGAGGCTGGCCGCGAACCCGGATCCTCTGGTATCAGCCTCCCGAATGCTGGGATTACAAGCGTGCGCCACAAAGGGCTTTCTTTTAAACTACGATCTCACACACACACACACACACACACACACACACACACACACACACACACACACACACACACACAAATTATTTAACTATCTTTCTTTGGTGAATAAAAGCAAAGAGGGAAGACAGGTTACAAAGCAATCGCTTTTTAATAAGTTTGACCCTCTCTGGGCGTCGTAGAAAGCAGCAAAGGTATCTGTTTCCCTGGCTTTCCCCAGTCGCCGCGGAAGCGAAACGGTGTGAGGCTCCTCCTCGGTGGCGGAGTAAGCCAATCAGGGCCCAGCCCGGGGTGATCGCATGCCGGTGTCATGGCCGCCTGCAGGCTGTGCTGCTCGTGCCTCCGGCGCCGGCCGCTGGGCAATGGTGCCCTCCGTATGCCAGGGCGGAATCGGGCACTCACCTATTTGCAGGTGCGAGCCCTATGGGGTAGCACTGGGTCCCGAGCTGTGGCTGTGGACTTAGGCAACAGGTAAGCAACGGCGTGCTTTCCCTGTCTTTTTACAAGGGGTCCTGTCCGTTCATCCAGGATACATTAATTTCCTTAGGTATAAGTCCTGCAGTCTCTTTAGCCTCTCTTTACCACAAACCCAAGTTTTAAAGTCTTTCCGGATTTGGAATCTGTCTCCTCAGATCCTCCCCTGTTCCGCGTTGTCTCGTGCTGTTTGCTTCTTGAACCATCCTTGTGTTCTCTTCCGAGCTTCCTTTCTCCAGCAAAGGCTGCCCATCCACCTGACATCTTTACTTTCAGAGTCCCTTGGACTCTGAAGTGTGAAACATTCCCTTCGAGATGACACCAGAGGATTGCACGTTCGCGGCCAGCCTTGGCTGCTTAATAAGGCCCTCCGCAACTTAGACCTTGTTTCAAAATAAAGAATAAAAAGTAGGGCTGGGGTATAGCTCGGAGGTAGAATGCCCCTGTGTTCAATCCTCAGTGCCACACACATGCACACACATACCAAAAAAAAAAAAAAAAAAAAAAAAAAAAAAAAAAAAAAAAAAAAAAAAAAAAAAAAAAAAAAAAAAAAAAAAAAAAAAAAAAAAAAAAAAAAAATTTCTGATATATAGGCTCTTAGAAAAAGTATAGGCTTTGTAAGTGAAAAATACTAGTTCAGAATTCACCTAGTTCCATAGTACTAGCTTTGTTAAACTCTGAGAAAGTTACCTAATCTTTCTTGAGCCTCTATTGTCTTAACTATAAAATGAGGGCAATAGTGCCTTTATTACAGGTTTAAGCCAATTGCATGCATCTTAGAACTGGTGTTCCAGTAAACTGGCATTTCCCTTCCCTTCCAGGGTTGTGCTGGCCACACTTTATCAATTGGATTGGATGACATGACTTAATATGAGCTAGGCACTGGGTACTACAGGCAGTAAGATGTTAACTACTCTCCTTCCATATTTCCAACACATAAACAACTTTGACTCTTTCCTTTATTAATCAACCTGTATTTCTTTTGTAGCTGGTTCTTTCCAAACCTGTGTCACATGTTAAAATAATATGATTCATAAATATCCTGCTAGATAAATCAATTCTTTGTTTTTGTCTTAAGTTTGTCGTTCGCAACATTCATTGAGTGGCCATTATGTGCCAGACACTTTCTATTCGTTACCATTCTTTAACACCCTGGGAGACTATACCATTGTGATAGGTATTTTTCAGATAGTGTATTTAATGCTCACAGTACTTTTGAGGCAAGTATTAATTTTCATTTCAACAAGGTGTGTGTATGGGGGGGGTGTATTTGGTACTAGGATTGAACCCAGGGACATTCAACCTCTGAACTACACCCCCAGCACTTTTTCTTTTTAATTTTTTTTGTTTGTTTTTTGTTTTCAGAACTGGGGATTGAACCCAGGGGCATTCTACCTCCAACCTATACCCCCAGCCCTATTTTTTCTTCTTTCTTTTGAAACATGGTCTCACTAAGTTGCAGAGGGTCTCACTAAGTAGCTGAGGCTGGCCATCCTCCTGTCTCAGCTTCCCAAGTACTGGGATTACAAGCATGTGCCACCACACCTGGCTTTTTCTTTCTTTTTTTTTTTTTAAAACACTCTGTAACCCAAGTTTGTGAAGACTTACAATTTTAGTTGTTTTAGGTCTAGGATCCATCTTTAGTTAGATTTTCATTTTTGCATGAAGAGGTATCCAACTTCATCTCTGTATACTTGTGAATATCCAGTTGTCTCAGCACCATTGATTGAAAAGAATGTTGTTTTACCATGAAATTGTCTTGACACTATGTCAAACATAAAAGGCTTCATAGGCAGTAATATCCTGAAAGTAATGGGGCAAATTTTAAAGGATTTTAAGTAGGGAAATGATGCGGTTTGTATATTAACAAATTGCTGAAATCAACAAGGCAAAGGATGACAAAAAACAAGAGACTGAATTAGGTGGTAAATGGGAATTAACCTTTAGAAAGACAGTTTCTACTTCCCCAAATACTCTATCATTCAGATTAGTTCTCTGTCTTGCTTTCTATATTTTTAAAATAACTCTTTAATTCCCCTTTTGATAATGATCATGCATCCTATCCCTTTTTGTTTATTTTTGCTGAGGGAAGAGGGCTCGTAAGGCTTGGTAGCCTTTAGTTCTTTTGTTAGAATCTCTTATTTTATACTAAGCTGGAATTTGAACTGATGGCCTAAGTCATTTTGTATTTTTATTTTTAAACAGAAAAATAGAAATATCCTCTGGAAAGCTGGCCAGATTTGCAGATGGCTCTGCTCTAGTACAGGTAAGAAGTCAAAGTTTTTTAAACTTCATTTTAAAAAATATAGAGGCTGGTACTGAGTATCTTTATACTATAATTTAGAAATGAGGTTTTGGAAATTAATTCAAACACTAAGATCATTTCTAGTGTTAGAACCATTTCCAACAATTAGAAAGTCAAGGGTCTAGATGTATTAAATGACCTTTAATATCCCTTCCAAAAAAAATTAAAATAAAAAAAATCCCTTCCAAACTTGGGGTTTTATTTTGTTCTGTTAGTAAAAATCTGTTAGACTTTACTAGAGAAACTGATTTCACTATTTTCTTCAAAACTGTTATCATGCATAGTGTAAATTTCCTCATAAGAAGTAGAATATAAACTGGGCATGGCACACACCTGTAATCCCAGTACTTGAGAGGCATAGACAGCAGGATCACAGGTTGAGGACAGCTCACAATGTAGCAAGACTCTCAGCAACCTAGTGAGACCCTGTTTCAAAAAATAAAATAAAATACGGCTGGGGGTGTGGCTCGAGGTACAACACCCTGGGTTCAGTCCCCAGTACCACACATACACACACACACAGGTAAAATACATGATTCAGTTCCTTGAAAGTAACAGCTATCAGTGAGCCTTTTCTCCTTTTCAAAAACTTAGTGACTCTTCTCATACAGATCATGATCATATAGAAGGGATTGAGATTGGACTACCTATGAATAATTATTTTCATTGTAATCATGTGGAGTAAGAGACTTCTTTGCTTGAGTTTAATTGGAGTGTGAGAACTTATTTCAGTTGCTACTTATTAATATCCAACTTGAAGACATTTACCATTTTTTTTATGTTTAAGTCAGGTGACACTGCAGTGATGGTCACAGCAGTCAGTAAAACAAAACCTTCACCTTCCCAGTTCATGCCTTTGGTGGTAAGTATTTACTGATTTGTCTGAACCATACTGTAACATAAATATAGAGTTTGTACTATTTCAGTGCCTGGTGAGAGCAAAATACAAACTTTGTACAATAGAATATTGTCCTTAGTGGTTTGGTGCCAAATCATTAAGACTTAACTGATTACTTCAGACTGATTCCTCATGCTTGTAGTAAGCACACTTTAAAATGTCCAGGCACAAGAGTTAACAAAATCAGTGGAAGTGCATGCACATTTTAATATTGAATAAGCAATAAATTCATTGTCTTCATGGAGTTCCCTTCAGTATGAGTCTGCAAGTATCTGTTAAAGAGTTCATTGGATTTTATAGCTTCTTTTTAATACAAAAAGGAGGAGCAGTTATATCTAACAGTTGATGAAAAAAGGTGATCTTTGGCTTAACTCGGGAAGTAGAAAGGCTAGGTAGTTATCTGACTGCTAAGTGGAAGGCTTTTTTATCAATTGGCTATGACCTTTCTAAAAACTCTCTTCTCTGAGAGAAACAAAATACTAAAAGTAAATAAAATATTTTCTCATATTCTAGAATATGTTGTTAGCAACCTTTGGAAAGTTAGTGTTTATATAGTACTTCTTAGGATATAGTTTTTACTAAAAAACCAGAATCTTATGAACGTTACTTTTTCGTTACTACTTCAGGTTGACTATAGACAGAAGGCTGCTGCAGCGGGTAGAATTCCCACAAACTACCTTAGAAGAGAGATTGGTTCTTCTGATAGAGAAATTCTTACAAGTCGAATAATAGGTAAGATGTTAACATAGAGACATTAACCCTCAACTATGCCAATGTTGGCATCTCTTCCTTTTGATCTGTGTTCTACAGTGTCTCATAAATTTTCCTTCCTTGCATGAATGCCACCAGAGATTATTTATTCTCTTTGTTCTCTCACTCAAACATGGGCTCCATGAGAGAAAAAACCTTTTGTTTCTTTACTACTGAGTCTTCTGTCTGTACATTTTATACTGCATGGTATAAAGTAGTCGTTCAGTAAATATTTGTTGACTAAATTAATGAGTTTCTCTTGAGCATATGAATTCCATAGCCCTTTACTCTGTTGAATCTATTCCTAATATTTTTTATTTTTATGTTCACATGGTATTTATCAACTACTGAGTCATGTCTGTAATCTTCTAAGTCTTTGACATCCATAAATATTGTGGGATTAGCTTATAGCTCTTATATCCAAAAATTGCCAGTTTGCATATTTGTATTGTACTCATCAGACACAAAATACCAAGGAGACATTTTCTTTGAGTCTGCTATTCGTCATAATTCTCTTCTCTACTTTGTTGTAAAGTCATGGTCTGTATTAATTGAGGCATTGTTATTAATCTACCTCCCTCTTATCAAATCAGTCCAAAGGGTCTGTTCTTTTTTTTTCTTTGCATATTACAACTAGCTAGATAACTTTTTTCTTTTTTTTTTGTGGTACTGGGGACTGAACTCAGGGGCATTCTACCTCTGAGCCATACCCCCGGCCCTATTTTTTATTCTTTATTTTGAAACCAAGTCTCACTAAGTTGCGGAGTGCCTCACTAGGTAGCTGAGGCTGGCCACAAACCCGGATCCTCCGGTCTCGGCCTCCCGAATGCTGGGATTACAAGCGTGCGCTACCACGCCCGGCAGGTCAGAAATTTTAAACTGAAGCAACTCTGTCAGTACTATAATGTGTTTTTCTTCCTTTGGCAGATCGTTCAATTAGGCCACTCTTTCCAGCTGGCTACTTTTATGATACACAGGTAAGTTCTGCTTTAGGTTTATTTGTTTCCAGATCAATCAAAACTTAATCTCTATAATTCTTTCTAGGCTAAACATTATAAAACTTTTGACGATGTTTATGCATGTTAAAGTCATTTTAAAAAGTAATACTTTTAAAAAGATAACATTTTCTTGGTATCAATTTGACCTGACATCTGAGATATGAGTAGGAGTTAGTTAACCATGAATATTGGGAAGCATTCCAGGCAGATGAAATGAGAAGCTAGAAAGCCTTGAGGCAGAAAGGGAATTGGTGAGTTTGAAAGAAGGTCAGTATGATTGAGGTGGATGGGGACCAGATTGGGTGGCTGGACCTTGTCATATTAGTAAGGCTATTCATACAACTAATTTTTATTGCCTATCTTGATTACTGAATCCTCTACACTTTCTTCTATTTTATTATATACTAATACTTTCTATTTATTTTCTTTCAGCATAATGTTTTAATTAAGTAACCATTTTATTTATTTGCAGTAAATATGCTTTGTAAATATACCTTTGCAAGGATTTCACAGCTTCATGGAAATTCTTGAGTTTTTTGTTTGTTTGTTTCTTTTTTTTTTTTTTCTCTAGTGCTAGAGATCAAAAAGGAAATAATTTTAAGAATTCGACATAGAGCCAGGCATAGTGGTGCACACTTGTAATACCAGTACTTGGGAGGCTGAGACAGGAGGATTGCAGATTTGCAGTGTAGAGCTGGGCATGATGCCACACACTTGTAATCCCAGTACTTGGGAGGCTAAGATTGGAGGATTTCAAGTTTGACGCTAGCCTCAGCAACTTAGCCATATCCTCAGCAACCTAGCAAGACCCTGTTTCAAAATAAAAAGGGGCTGGGCATGGTAGTACACGCTTGTAATCTCAGAGGCTGAGACTGGAAGATCCGGGTTCGAGGCCAGCCTCAGCTACTTAGTGAGGCTCTCCGCCACTTAGTGAGACCCTGTTTCAAAATAAAGAATAAAAAATAGGACTGAGGGTGGAGCTTGGAGGTAAAATGCCCCTGGATTCAATCCCCAGTACCGCAAAAAATAAATAAATAAATTTTTTAAAAAGGCTGGGAGTATAGCTCAGAGGTAGAATATCCCTGGGTTCAATCCCTAGTACCAGGAAAAAACAAAAGAAAGGAAAAGAGTTTGACATAGGCACATAATTGCAATATAAAATAATTCATTGGTTTGGTTTGTCTTTGCTTATAAACAGATAATAGAACCATGCAGCTAACATTTACTGAATGCTTGCAACATGCCTTGTATTGTGGCAAGTGTTTTGCACACACTATTTCTAATTTTTACAGAAACTGTTTAGAAAGATGCCCTTATTTTCTCTCTTAAAGATGAGGCAGCTTTCAAGGTTTAATTGAAACAATTTACCCAATGTCAAAGATTTAGTTAGATAACAGTGTAAATTAAGGGGTTCAGATTCAAAGCCCATGCTTTTAACCATGTAGTGCTTCCATATTGTAGACCAAGTTATTAACCTTAAGTATTAATTGTCTCAAATCAAGTAAATTTTTTTAAGTCTTTTTTTTTTTCTTTGTACCAGGTCCTTTGTAATCTGCTAGCAGTAGATGGTGTTAATGAACCTGATGTCCTAGCAATTAATGGTGGTAAGTGTAAAAATAGAGATTAAAAT
This sequence comes from Graphiurus murinus, assembly GCA_004027655.1. Lineage (NCBI taxonomy): Eukaryota > Metazoa > Chordata > Mammalia > Rodentia > Gliridae > Graphiurus > Graphiurus murinus. The sequence goes on along the minus strand of PVLC010008604.1, from coordinate 21,807 downwards.
TATCACCATTGATTTTTAAAGCAATGAAGTATTTTAATTTCAACTGTTGGGTTTTATTTTTTCCGTTTTTTTAAGCTTCTGTAGCCCTGTCATTATCAGATATTCCTTGGAATGGACCTGTTGGTAAGTTGGGATTTGAAAATAACTGGTATTTATGTTCTTTCAGCACATAATAGTAGGCACATTATAGCAAGGGCATAGATTTATTGGCCCTGACTTATTACCTCTCAGAGGGTTGAACTAGAAGATAGTCTAGAGTCTTTTCAGGTCTTTCAGACATTTTCATCCTTATCTTACTTTCAGTAGCAATATATAAAAGTGCTGTAGATTTTATATCCCTATATTTTCTCTCAGTTGCCGCCTTCAGTTAGAGGACTTTTTCTTTCTTTGCAATGAGAAAGTATCAGAGTATGTACTCTTTCAGGATAAAGGTGTCACGTTTGTAGCTTACAGCTCTTATAAGTTATAATCATACATATAAAATCCATTCATCAAGTAAATAATTATCGCTGGGGGTGTGGCTCAGTGGTAGAGTACTTGCCTAGCATGCACAAGGCCCTGGGTTCAATCCTCAGTACTGGCGAAAAAGAAAAAAAAGCAAAAAGTAAATAATGATCGAGTGTCCTAAATACTAGCTAGTAAGCTAAGCACTGAAGAAACAAAGGCAGGCTAGCAGTACAAAGATGAAAGAGACTATTCTTGCTTTCCGCATAAGTAAGAAAAGAGATAGATAAATATTTGCAAATAGTATTATAAAGGCATAGCCAAGGTGCTAAGAAAATGCTAGAAAAAGATAGGTTTAGTTTTGTAGGTTCAAGTTATCCAAGACGACTTTTCAAAGTAACCTGCATATAAGGTGAACTTCATCAGGATCAAATGTAAACATTTAGTTTGGAGAGAGTACAATTTAGACCAGATGAGCATGAGCATAACTGAAAAGGTGTGGAAGGAGTGGTATACTTCAACAATTCAGGGTGGTCCACTGGGTCCAAAAGGTAGGGTGTGGAAGAATGTTCTGTGGACCTTTAATACAATAGGAGAAAGGAATTTTGTTCTGTGGTCATAAAGATAGGGGACTGAAGCCATAACTAGAATAATACCTTGAAAATGGAAGTTTTAGCCAGTAGCAGTGATGCATGCCTATATTCCTAGGACTTGGGAGTCTGAGACAGGAGGCTAGCATCGACAACTTTAGCATGACTCTGTTTCAAAATAAAAAGGGATAGGGGTACAGCTTATAGAGGTATAATGTCCCTGGGTTTAATCTTAACTACAAAAAAAGAAGAAAGTTAAATAATTGCCAATATTTTAATATAAAATTTTAGGGGCTGTACGAATAGGAATGATTGATGGAGAATGTATTGTTAACCCAACAAGAAAAGAAATGTCTTCTAGTACTTTAAATTTAGTGGTTGCTGGAGCACCTAAAAGTCAGATTGGTAAGTACAATTAATTTCACATTTGATCTAGACTTTCACCTGCAAGTTTTCATTTCTTAAAATTCATTTAAACTCTTTTGTATGTGTATTTTGTCAGTAGCCATGAAGATTTTTGTTCTGTCTTATATATGGTAATGCCTTTCCTTTGTATCAGATAATATCTAAAATTATAGAATATTATTCTACCTTAATTGAAATATATAAACATCTTTATCAAGATAATTTCAGTTATTATTTTTATACTAACAGTAGTATAAAAATAGAAGTTCTAAATTTGATAGTAAGTTAATTATTGGTTTAAATATTTTCATTTAGCCAGTTAAGTCATTGTAAGCCCACTTGGTTTCCACTGAGAAAGAGGTAACCAATTTCTGGTAGGTGGAAAACTAGTCATAAAGTAGAAGAAATGAACTAAACATGGGTCACTTTTACTTATTTCTTATTATAAAAATGCCATAATTGCGTGAATGCAAACCATGACCTCATTTTAGTCTATGGTAGGAGAATGAACTTTAGTCAGAATGACCTGGGCTTGAGCCAGGCATGGTGGCACATGCTTGTAATACCAGTACCTGAGAAGCTGAGACAGGAGGATCAAAGCCAGAGCACCATAATTAGTGAGATCCTGTTTCAAAATAAGATGAAAATAGGGCTGGGTATATGGCTTATAGGTTCAATCCTCAGTAGTACACACACAAAAAAAAGACCTGGATTTGAAACCTGCCTCAACCACTGAAATCATGTACCTTGAACAAATTACTTAAGAAGACTTACCAGTTTTTTCTACTATGTTACATTTGATAGCCTGGACTTTTTGACATGACATCTTCTGATATGTAACATTGATGAAACATTAGGTAAACTTTTTTCTTTTCTTTTTGTGGTACTGGGGATGGAACCCAGGGATGTTCTACCTCCAAGCTATACCTCCCAGCCCTATTATTTATTCTTTATTTTGAAACGGGGTCTCACTAAGTTGCAGAGGGCCTCACTAAGTAGCTGAGGCTGGCTGTGAACCCGGATCCTTCGGTTTCAGCCTCCCAAATACTGGGATTATAAGCGCGTCACCATGCCCGGCTTAACTATTAAATTTTTAGTGATTTTTTTTTTGTACAAAAGAAGTGAAAACCACCTCATTTGCAGCTATTTGTATGTTGGTCAGTAACGGATTTAGAACTGGGCACCATAAGATAGACAAGACATGTCATAGTAACTGTATGCTGTCCACATGTTGTGGGTTAGCAGGATACCTCTTGTGGGTCCTTGGCCTTCATTTTGAAAAGAATTTCAACATGTGCCAGTCAGGGACAAAGGCAGGAGTTTTGTTTAGGAAAGTTAGGGACTTAGAGAAGGCAAGCAAGGGGAGATCATCCAGACCAAGAGGGTCTTTGCAGCCTTTACAATTGTTTTGTACAGTGGGCACAGCGGAGGTCTGGACCTCTTCTTTCTCAGGTTTCCTTGCAATGATGGGTGGTGACTGGTTGAGATCTGATCTTTGTTCTCTTGGATCTCAGGAATCTCAAGTGTGGAGAGGGGCCATTCAGATTAAGGATGTGGGCTCAGAGGCTTCTGCCCAAGACCTGGACACACCTTATAGGGTAGAGTTAAGACATGAACTTTCCAGATTTTAAAACTATATTTTTTTCTTTCCTTCCCAATCTACTCCTTTCTGCCTAAATTTTTGTTCCTTCTGTTCTACTTCATCACACATATTAGTTGATGATTGTGTTGTCAAACCAAATAACAAGGCTTAAACATGATGGAAACTAATTATTTCTCAGGTAAAATTTCTTGAGGTGGTAAGTCTAGTATAATGATAGTGGCTCCATGTTGTCTTAAGAAATCCTGTCTCTTTCTACCTCTGCTACCTTCCAGCATGGCCCCCCTCGTCATTCTTACAAATTGAAGGCCAAAGCTCTGGCCAATTCATCTGACTTATGGGCAGAAGAAAAAATAAACAGGGAAATAAAAAGGCATGTAACTTCAGAGGGAGGCACCCTCTCTTTTAAAGTGCTAATCTCCACAGTGCAGTTTCTATTTACATCTCATTGGGAAGAACTATGGCACCTGACAGCTTGTTTGCAAGGGAAGCTGAAATGCTATTTTCTGGGTCTCCCTTACCCAGCACAGGAATCACTCCTACAGCCTATGTAAAACACAAAGAGCCATTCTTTTTTCCAGTACTTTTTCAGCCTTGTCTTCTTCCTTCTGTTGTTACATGACTGATGACACAAGTATTAGATCTTTTCATGAGTCTACAAGAATTGGCTGATGAAATTCCAGCCTATAAAGCACATAAGGAGATTGTTTTTCACTCTAGATAATACTTAGAAGTCTTAAAAGTGATGATTCAGATAACAAATTTTAGTGACAAGATAATGTGGTTAAATACCTGAGATATGTTGATAAATATGCATTTCCATGATCTTTGACTTTGTGCATGTTGAAAGACACCAGAAATGACACACAAGTAGCCAGCAGGCTATTTAGCCTTCCAGAATACGAAGCCTAAGCTAAAGGCAGATTTTAGCTAGATAACATGATAGAAACCCAACTTTGGAGCTTCCTTGCTATACAAAGGAATTTTACTATAATAAAACTGTAAGCTCAGTTTTTTAAATGATGGTAGCTAGGATCCTCTAGTTAGCTTGAAACAGGATTAATTCAATGATTTTCCCATTTGTGCAAGAATTAGATAATACAAGGAGTCAGAATTCAGTGGACGGTCAATTCAAATAATTGTTAAAGAGGGAACTTTTATTGGATAACTAATATGTCACATTTTTAATTGCTTTTAAAACACATATTAAAAGTAACGCAATTATATACTTTAAAAGATTGAATTTTGTACTATTGGATTTATTTCTCAGTGAACCAATTGTTGAAAGTAATATTTTTTTTTTTTTTTCCGGTACTGGGGATTGAATTCAGGGGCATTCTACCTCCGAGCTATACCCCCAGCCCTATTTTTTATTCTTTATTTTGAAACAAGGTCCACTAAGTTGCAGAGTACTTCACTAGGTAGCTGAGGCTGGCCTCGAACCCGGATCCTCCAGTCTCAGCCTCCCAAATGCTGGGATTACAAGCATGCGCCACCACACCCAGCTGAAGGTAATTTTTTTTTTTTTTTTTGCAGTACTGGGGATTGAACTCAGGGGCATTCTACCTCTGAGATATACCCTCAGCCCTATTTTTTATTCTTTATTTTGAAACCGAGTCTCACTAAGTTGCGGAGTGCCTCACTAGGTAGCCGAGGCTGGCTGCGAACCCGGATCCTCCGGTCTCAGCCTCCCGAATGCTGGGATTACAAGCGTGCGCCACCATGCCCGGCTCTGAAGGTAATATTTTTAAAAGTGAGTTCTTCCTTTTCTATTTCACTTTTTATGGGGATTCCTTCATTAAATTTAAGGAGATTATAAATCTAAATATAAATATCAAGGTTTCTTTGCTTATTTACTGCTGATTTCATTTTAGAAGTATGTTTATTCTGAGGAAAGAAAATATGAAATTGACCCATCTTATTTGTCATGTCATGGTGTTTGAAATGCTCTATTGGTAAAAGTTTCGATTGTCCTCTTTTTTTTTTTTTTTTTCTTTTTTCTTTTTCTGCCTTAAATAGTCATGTTGGAAGCTTCTGCAGAGAACATTTTACAGCAGGACTTTTGCCATGCTATCAAAGTGGGAGTGAAACATACCCAACAAATAATTCAGGGCATCCAGCAATTGGTGAAAGAAATTGGTGTTACCAAGAGGACACCTCAGAAGATATTTAACCCTTCACCAGAGATTGTGAAACATGTTCATAAGTAAGAACATCTGTACAAAATATATGAAATTGTTACCAGATTTAGTTTCCTCTAGGGGGGAAAAAAAAACTTCCCATGGAGCACTGCCCCTGAATACCTCAGAAGTAGCACTTGTCTGGTTTAAAACAGTCATTGCTATAAATATCTGTCTAATGCCTAAAAAGGATAAACCCACAGCCCTGTTCCAGGCTACGGGTTTGAATTAAAGGAAAAGGCATTTATCTCACTGTCCAAGAAAAAGAAAATAAAAGCATATGATATTTGATTATCTAAGGAAACTTGAATTTCTTAGGAAAAAATCATCCACTTAATGCTTAGAACAGTACCTGGCACATAGGCTTACAGCAAATATGACTCAGTCTAAGGAGGAATTAATTGAGTAATTAAAGACAAAAAGAAGGGGGGGTGATAGTACGAAGTGTGAGTGGTTTGCCTTAAGAGGTGGGGAGAAAGAAATTTGGGTTCTGTATCATAAGTAGTAAACAGATAAGCAGTGATAAATGGCAGTATATACCTATATTTAATTCTTTATGAAATGTTTATTTTTAAACTTGTAGTTTATTATTATTTGTTTATAATAGAATTATAATAGAAGCTGCTTAATAATTTAGATATTGTTATGCTAACATTTATTTTATACTTAAAATAGACTTGCCCTGGAGAAACTTTATGCAGTTTTTACAGATTATGGACATGATAAAGTAGGTATACCTGAAATTTGTCTTATGTAATTGTTCTAGGATTACTTTTTTGTTGTAACTTGTATAATTTTGTGTAGCAGGCCAGCTGCTGCCTCAGTTTCCCTATTCTGCAGTCCGCACTGGAAGCTGAAACAAAAAAGACAGACACACACAGACACAGACACCTCGAGAAGGGAATAATGTTCAACTTTATTAGGCGAAGATAGGGTTTTTATATGCTTAGAAAAGCAAATATGACCCCGAATACGTGGGAAACAGTCATTATCTCAAAAATTCCCCAAGACCAGGTGGAGACAATCAGGCTCTGACGAAACCTCTGTTATTTTCTTGGAGTTATTTATGCTTTATCTAACTACCCCCTTACAGGGAAAAGCAGGCAACACAGACTACAAACTTTCACACTAGTTTTCTCAGGAGTAACAAACTTTATCACCTCCAAGGTTATACATGCACAACGGGCACTACAGAAACTGGCTGAGTTTCTAATTGCTCACATGGCCTTGACAGTAAGCAGTCATCTTTGGCTCTCTGAGTCTTTTAAATTTAGCAAAAGTTTTCTATGCTTCCCACAATTTTGTTTATGAATATTAATCCTATTTTTATAAAAATCTCTAACCAAAAGTTGAGTGAAAGCCTACCTGTTTGTCCATTCTTTTTTTGTTTTGATACTGAGGATTGAACCCAGGGGCATTCTACTTCTGAGTTACACCATATTCCTTTTTATTTTTTATTTGAAAACTGAGTCTCACTATGTTACGACACACTAGCCTCGAACCTGCAATCCTCTTTCCTCAGCCTTCCTCGTATTAGGATTACAAGTATGCACCACTGCGCCTGGCTCCATTTTTTCAGTTACTAATACAAGTTTTAAGGAAGTGTGCAGATATATATATATGGGGTTGTTTTATTTTGTTTGTGTTAGTGGGGATTGATCCCAGGAGAATTCTACCTCTAAGATGTACCCCCAGTACTATTTTATTTTTTACTTTGAAATAAGGTCTTACTCCATTGCTAAGAGTCTCACTACATTGCTGAGACTGGTCTTGAACCTGCAATCCTCATGTCTCAGCCTCCTAAGTACTGGGATCACAGGCATGCACCACCATACCCATCTTGCAAATATATTTAAGTTAAAGAAATAATACTTCTTGGAAATCAATAACCAGTTCTAATCTTTTAAAGAATATTACCATTAGAAAAATAGGAGTATGTCATAATATATTAATTATATAATAATTAAAAATAGAAACATTAGTGTTATCATGTATATATAACAACTGAACCTCAACTTTCTTTTAGATTTCCAGAGATGAGGCTGTTAACAAGATAAGATTAGATACAGAGGAACAATTAAAAGGTGAGTTCTTTTTTTTTATTTGAATAAAACTTGAAATATTAGACTTTTAAAAAAATTTCACTCATAAGATCTTAGAAGAAACAATTATTCTCATTGATCCTTAGTCTTATCTTAAGTAAATTTGTGATAATGATGTATCTTGGATATACTATTAAATGAACTTCTGGGACTCTGACTAATACAACATGTAATATGGAGTAGGTACCTACTAAATATAAAATATGAAATGTTCCTAACTTTTCTTCTTCAGAAAATAAAAACCTGATAGTCTTTAAAATTTCCGAGTCTTTGAACTGTGAAATTATAATCCAGTAATATCTGATCTGTGGAGATTTAAGTGAGTGAGTCATTTACAGCTATACCTGGCACATAGTCAGTGTTTAGTAAGTGTTAACTGAAGCTGTATTTGAGAGGCTGAGACAGGAGGATTGCAAGTTCACTGCCAGCCTCAACTACTTAGTGAGGCCCTCTGCAACTTAGTGAGTCCGTGTATCAAAATAAAGAATAAAAAATAGGGCTGGAGGTGTAGATCGGAGGTAGAATGCCCCTGGGTTCGATCCCCAGTTCTGCAAAAAATAAATAAAAGATACAAAGGTCTGGGAGTGTATCTCGGGAGGTAGAATGTCCCTGACTTCAATCCTAAGTGTCTCCCTCCCAAAATAAAAAACAAAGCGATTTTGGTGGGGTGGGGGGTAATCATACACAGTAGAATATAGTCACAATTCTCTAAGTTGATAGAACTTTAAGTGTTTTGTTGCTAATTGTTTTCCTTTCCAAGTGCAACCCAGCTAAAGCATAAAGTTATAAAGTTCATATTAAAGTATAATATTTAAAGTTATTCTTGTCTTATGAAAATATAATATTTATCTCTCTTTCGGTGGCCATTTCTTGTGTTCAGGTTACTTTATAGTTATCCATTATTTGGCCAGGCCTGGTGGCACATACTTGTAATCCCAGTACATGGTAGGCTGAGACAGGAGGATTGCAGGTTTGTGGCCAGATTCAGCAACTTAGTGAGGCCATCAGCAACTTAGTGAGACAATATTTCCAAGTAAAAAATAAAATAGGACTGGGGGTGTAGCTCAGAGGTAGAATGCCCCTGGGTTCAGTCCCCCAAAAACATTATTTAATAAACCAGCCACTTAAGAGAACAGTACTTAAAATTTGGTATTGCCAGGTATGGTGGCACATACCTGTAATCTCAGCTACTCAGGAGCCTAGGCAACATAGCCAGACCACATCAACTTAAAAAAAAAAAAGGAATGAAACAGTATAAATTAATTAATTGATCAGGCAGAATAGAGCAAGAGCCTTGAGGCAGACAGGTCTGTGTTTAGGTCATGGCTCTGTCAGTTACTATCTGTGTAACCAACCCAGATCACTATGCACTCCACTTCTTTAAGCCTCAGTTTTCTCTTCTGTAGGATGGGGATAATAATACAATATGCCTCATAAATTGTTGTGAAGATTAAGGCATTAAAAGAAAAAAAAAAAAACCTGTAAAGTACCTGGCTCATGAAAGCACTTGATAAATGTTAACTAAGAAATAATTGATAGCGATTTTTAATATATAAAGAAAATTGTTCCTACTTTGCAGATTAAAAGTTAGCAAAGCAAGAGAGTGAGGGTGACTTTTCTTAAAATTGTCTGTTAAATCTTTTCATAATATGGTTGGCTGGGTTTGTTAAGTAAAATAATCTAAGAAGAAGCTGATTGCAAAGCATTATTCTGGTAGAAAGCAAACTAAGTTCCCAATAACCACAAATTTCAGGTATTTAATACTTGCTGTGTTTTACTTGCTTAAGAACATTTGATTCATCCAGTTTATTTGCCTGAGGACTAAATATTTAGAGTTAACCCCCTTGGCTTATTCCAGTAATTGACTTGATACTGTGAACTTTAGAAGAATCTTGTCTTCCAGATAGAGAAAACATTTTTGATTTGTCTTTTTCCTACAGAAAAGTTTCCAGAGGCTGACCCATATGAGATAATAGAATCCTTCAATGTTGTTGCAAAGGAGGTTTTTAGAAGTATTATTTTGAATGAGTACAAAAGGTAAACATACCCTCTTTTAATAGAATTGAAGCCTGTACTGTCTTTACAAGTTGCCTTGAAAGTGGCAGCTTCCTCAAAGGAAGGATCTGGTTTTCAAGTGAAGAGTTAAAAATAATATTTATTTTATAAATAGGCACCTAATGAAGAAACAACATATGGATTGCTTGCATGTGTGACTATCTCTTGGACCATAGGTGCAAAGCACTGCTACACAGCCCCTGACGAGCTTTTTTTTTTTTTTTTTTTTTTTTTTTTTTGCAGTATGGGGATTGAACTCAGGGGCATCCTACCTCCAAGCTATACCCCCCGCCCTATATGTTTATTCTCTCTCTTTTTTTTTTTTTTTTTTCTGGAGATTGAACTCAGGGGCATTCTACCTCCAAGCTACACCCCCAGCCCTATTTTTTATTCTTTATTTTGAAACCGAGTCTCACTAAGTTGCAAGTGCCTCATTAAGTAGCTGAGGCTGGCCACGAACCCGGATCCTCCGGTCTCGGCCTCCCAAATGCTGGGATTACAAGCGTGTGCCACCATGCCCGGCTTTTTTATTCTTTATTTTTAAATAGGATCTCATTAAGTTGCAGAGGGCCTCATTAGGTAGCTGAGGCTGGCCACAAACCTGGATCCTCCAGTCTCAGCTTCCCAAATGCTGGGATTACAAGCGTGCGCCACCATGCCCGACTACATGCAGAGCTTTTAACAGTACACATGTATAGGTCACAACCCCAGACATTCTGATTCAGTGGGACATAGGGTGGGGCACAAGTATATGTATTCTTTTCTAAAGTTTTACAGGGGATTATGATACAAAGCTGGAATTGAGAACTTCTTGGTAGAGATTTTTAAATGACATGATTTTTCTGACTTCCAGCTTAGCTTTACTACTTATTTTCTTTATTATTATAGGTGTGATGGGCGAGATTTGACTTCACTTAGGAATATAGGTTGTGAAGTAGATATGTTTAAAACTCTTCATGGATCAGCATTATTTCAAAGGGGACAAACACAGGTAATATATATATATAGAGAGAGATGTATATAAAATACAATTATTTGCTGAATTACGATTAATTAGATTTAGTAGAAATACATTATACAGATGCTATACGTTTTTATCATGTGCAGTATGGTATATTATTTATTCAGTAAATATTTATTATGATTGATATCTGATGTGGGTTTTTTAATATAATTTTAATAGTTTTTTGAGGTACATATTGCATACAGTAAACTGTACACATTTAAAGTGTGTAATTTTGTGAGGTTTAGCATTTGTGTATCTGGATACTTACCATAGTTAAGATTTTTTTTTTTAATTTGTGTGTGTGTGTGTGTGTGTGTGTGTGTGTGTGTGTGTGTGTAATACTGGGATTGAATCCAGGTGCATTATACCCCTGAGCTATACTCCCAGCCCTATTTTATTACTACTAGGTTGCAAACAGCCTCACTAAGTTGCTGAGTCTGGCTGTGAATCTGTGATCCTCCCATCTCAGCCTTCCAAGTACTGGGATTACAGGTGTGGACCACCACACCTGGCTGTCCTCTTGCCTCTTGTTATCTCTTCTTCCTGCTCCCTTCTTCTAGGTAGCTGCTGATCTGCTTTTATTACTATAAATTAATTTACATCTTCTAAAATTATCAGATATTTTTAATTATATTTTCCTTTTAATCTTAGTGCACAATATTGAGGTACTCATATTCCATGTCTGGCATGTTATCATTGTTGGTCTATTCATGGCCCTCATTTGTTTTCTCCTTTAGCTGGCACCTCAGCCCTGTTCTTTTTCTATACATAGGTACTCACTCTAATAATTCAAACACATTCATCTAGTTCATTTTCTGTTCATTCATTTACCTATATGAGTATTCATTGTTTTGTGTATGGTATCATGCCTTATACCCCTTTCTTTAAGATTCTTATATTAGTTATTATTTTAATTTTACCATTCTGATATGTACAAAGTGGTATCTTGTTGCTTTAATTTGTGTTTCCCTGTTTACTAGTGAGACTAAAAATCTCTTTATATAACAGTCAATGAACATGCTTACTGTAGAAACCATACCCTGGAGGACTGCACACCTTCAGCACACTGTTTTCACTTACATTGCATCCCCTAGAGTTGTGTAATGTGGTAGCCCTGGCTCAAATGTGCTCTTTGTGAATTTTCTGTCCATAGCCTTTGACCAACCTTTTCTATTTTTAATATGGCTTACTGTATTTTACCTGCTCTTTTGCAGTAATTTCTTATGTGTTTTAAACACTAATCCTTCTTAGTTAACAAGCAATACTTTATATAGACATTTCCATTTTTGTTTGCCTTCTCATTTTGTCTGTGGTAGTCTTCTGTATGTCAAGTAAACCTGAAATCTTGTTTTGATATAGTTAATCCTTCTCATTTTCACTTTTATGTCTCTTATTTTTAAAATTTTGTTTAAGAATCATTCCTCACCTCAGAGTCAAAAACTTGTGCACCTACTTTTTTTTTTCCTATTAGCTTTCTTGTTTTAGCTGTCAAATTTAGAACATTAATCTATCTGGGAATTTATTCCTACACATAGTAGGAAGTGAAATCCTCTACACTATAAACTACTTTTAGACCATATGTCAACTAAATATTAAAATACAGTTCAATTATGTTCTCTTTTATTGCTTTGCAAATTTCCTAGGCCATTGTCAATCTCTTTTAATTATTGTAGCTTTGGGTGTATCTTAATGTCTAAGAAGCAGATCTTCCCTATTTGCTTCCTCTTTCCTCCACTGTTGTCTTAGCTATGTCAGCATATTTGTTTCTTTATTTGAATTTTAGAATTATGTCTTTTCTTTAAAAAATCTTTCTAGGATTTGTATTGGAATTGCACTGAATTTAATCTATTAATTTGAGAGAGAAATGACATTTACAGCTTATGTCAGTCTTTACAAAGGATGTAGTCTTTCACACCTTGATTCACATATTTTCTTTTATGTCCTTCAATGAAGTTTTTAAGATATCTCCAAGCCTGGGATCACAGTACTTGGGAGGCTGAGACAGGAGGATCGCGGGTTCAAGGCTAGCCTCAGCAACTTCATGATGATCTCAGCAACCTAGCAAGACTCTATTTCAACACAAAAAAAGTAAAAAATGAACTGGGATATAGCTCACAGGTAGAATTCTCCTGTGTTCAATCCCCAGTACTACAAAACAAACAAACTCCAGTATTTTGCATTGTTTTGCTGCTCATACTAAGGATCTCTGCCTTTTAGCTGGAATGCTTAGTCAATTTGTGTTTAATTATTGATGCGGTTGAACTTAGCTCTATCATTTTACTGCTTGTTTTTCTTTGGCCCCTCTGGTTTTTATTTCTTTCTGCCTGCCTTTTGAATTAATTATTTTTTAGAATTTTATTTAGCTGACTTCTGCATTATTTTTCAGTGCTTACTATAGTGATGACAAAATTTCTTAGTCTTTTTAGAGTTAATTTTGTACCATTTCACCTAAAATGAGGAAATCTTGAGGTGCATTTTTCTTTTTCTACCCTTTGTGCTAAAGTTGTCTTGAGTTACATCTACATATTTTAAACAGTCATATGTATTTAAAGAAGAGGAGAAAGATAGTCTTATATTGACCCATATACTTATCATTTCTGATACTTTCTTCCTAAACATCCATATTTTCATCCAGTATCATTTCCCTTCAGTCTGACCAGATTTCCTTTAGGATTACTCTTTGGTCTTCTCCTAGACTGCTATTTTTTTATTTTATACTAGTGACCAAGCCCAGGGCATTCTACCTCTGAGTTTCAATCCCCCAGCCCTTTGTATTTTTTTATTTTGAAAGTCTCACTAAGTTGCTGGGGTTCTCACTAAATTGCGGAGGCTGTCCTTCAATCTTCAGTCCTGTTTCCGCTTCCCAAAAACTGGGATTACAAGCCTGTGCAACCATGCCCAGCAACAAATTCTTACTTTTGGTTAATAGAGAATGTCGTTTATTTTGCCGTGTGTGTGTGTATTTATACTGGGGATTGAACCCAAGGGCATTCTACCTATTCTATCTCCGAGCTACATCCCCATCCCTTTTGAAACAGGGTCTTGTTAAATTGCTGAGGTTGGCCTTGAACTTTCCATCCTCCAGCCTTCCAAGTACTGGGACTACAGGTGTGTGCTACTATGCCCTCTTTTATTTTGCCTTTATGTACAAAGAATCTTTTTGCTGGGTTTAAAATTTCTTTTGGGGGGGAGTTTACTGGGGACTGGTTAAAACCAAAGGCATTCTACCTCTGAGCTATACCCCTAGCCCTTTTTATGTTTTTGTTTTGAAAGAAGGTATCACTGAGTTGCTCACTACAAAGTCTCACTACATTGGAGGCTATCCTCAAACCTGTGAACCTCCTGTCTCAGCTTCCCAAGTGCTGGGATTACAGGCTTGCACCACAGCCCGGCTTGGGTATAGAATTCTGAGTTGGTTTTCTTTTAGCATTTAACAGTGTTTTATGTTTTTTGCTTTTCATTTTTTTCTGAAATGTAAGGACTCATTCAAATTATTGTATTCACTCCTTTTTTTGCTAGGGATTGAACCCATGGGCGTTGCTGCACTACTAGCCTTTTTTATTTTCTATTTTGAAACAAGGTCTTGCTAAGTTGATGAGGGTCTCATTAAGTTGCTGAGACTGGCCTCAAATATGCAATCCTCCTATCTCAGCCTCCCAAGGACTGGGATTACGGGCATGTACCACCATGCCTGTCTTATTCCCCATTATTTTGTTTGGTTTGGTTTTCTTGAGGTACTGGGGATTGAGCCCAGAGGCGTTCTACCCCAGAACTATATACCCCTAGACCCTTTTTTATCTTTTATTTTGAAAACGGGTCTCACTAAGCTGCTAAGGGTCTTGCTAAGTTGCTGAAGCTTTCTGCAAACCTGTGATCCTCTCTCAGCCTCCCAAGTGCTGGGATTACAGGAGTATACCACTGCACCTGATTTATTTATTGTTTTTATGAGGTTACATTCAGATTTGCTCTTTGTCTTTGGTTTTTAGTAGGATCACAACAGGTGTGGTGTCTTTGAATTTAGAATTTCAGAACTTGAATCTATAAATTTGTCTTTTCATGAAAGTTAAGGAATTTCAGCCATTATTTCTTCAGTTCTCTTTCTTCATTCTCTTCTCTCCTCCTGGAATTACAAGTGTACCTATGTTAATCTCTTTGATACAATCCCACAGATACCTAAGAATATGTTCTCTATAATGGACATTGTGCAGTTTCATCATTCCTCCTCCTTTTGCGAGGGTGGTACTGTGAATCCAACCAAGGGCCTCATGTATTATAGACAGGTGCTCTACCATTGAGGTACACTTCCAGCCCCTTGAACAATTTCTTTTTTCTGCTTTTGCTTTTTTGTTTGTTTTGTTTTGTAACATTTGTTGAGATTCTCACTGAGTTGTTGAAGCTGGTCATGAACCTGCAATCCTTCTGTCTCAGCCTCCCAAGTACTGGGATTACAGACATGAACAACCACACCTCACTCTCTTAGGGAATTTCTGTTAATCTTATTTCATATTTGAAAGGTTCAGGGTGGAAGGGAGAGAAGAGATTGCTCAACAGCAGTATACATCTTATTGGGATAAAACCTGTGGAGGGGGTCTCCAGGAAAGGTTGGAGCCCGTGTCCACTTACAGACTACAAGTTTATATAGATTGTTTAAGGAGAAATTCTACAGGGAGGGGGAGTGGGAGTTAGCTACTGCCAATGGGGTTGTCAAGGGGAGAATCCACAGAGTGGGGAGAGCAATGGTTAACTGTTGCCAAGGAGGGTTGTTGCATCAAGGTTAAGCAGGATAATGGGCTTTCTCTAAGCAGAGCGGTCAGCAAAAGAGGCTTATGGGCGAGGCTTAGAAAAGACAGTGGAGACATTTCAGGAAGCAGGGTGAAGAGTATACTGAGCAAGACATGGGAATTTCTGGTCAAGATGGAGTCACTTTTTTGTCTGAGGCTCTAACAATATTCACTGACTCTTGTCATCTTTTAATTATGAGATATATTTCAGTTCTAGAATTTCCATTCTTTTTTGTCTGTTACAAATCTTTGTTAATCCAACATCTTAACTAAGGATCAGTCTCCATTCTTTGTTTTCTCTCTTGAGAACAGATCTTATTTCCTGTTTCTTTGTAGAGTATATTCTGTACTTTGTAAATGAGGCATTGGAAAGTACCTGAATTATGTTATATTTCTCCAAAGAAGATCAACTTTTTTTTTAAAGCAGGCAATTTTGTTGGCTGAACATTCGTTGAGACTTTAATGGATTAAGTCATAGTTTTTATAAATATTCCTTCCCAGCACTCCTAGTTTGGTGCTTTATATATGTAATCTATATGATGTTAGATCCTTGGATCATTGAGATTTAAATACAGCTAGAATATATAGAATAAATATTTATTAAGTGCCATAGCTAGCACTGTGTAGAATGTACTTTTTTTTTTTTTTTTTGAGGTACTAGGGATTGAACCCACGGTATTCTACCTCCGAGCTGCACCCCCAGCCCCATTTTTTATTTTTTATTTTGAAACCGGGTCTCATTAAGTTGGGGAGGGCCTCACTAAGTAGCTGAGGCTGGCTGAAAACCCGGATCCTCCAGTCTCAGCCTCCCAAGTACAGGGATTACAAGCGTGGTGCACCACCATGCCTGGCTTTTTTTTTTTTTTTTTTTTTTTTTTTTAAGAGTTAATTGGGAGCCAGGAATAGTGGTGCATGCTTGTAATCCCAGTACTGTTGTCGCATTCATTTTTATTGTTAGTATTGGACAACCTAAGGAGCCAGGCATGGTGGCACACACCTATAATCCAGTACTTGGGAGCAGAGATGGGAGGATCACAGGTTTGAGGCCAGCCTCAGCAATTTAGCAAGACCCTCAGCAACTTAGGCCCTGTTTCAAAATAAAAAATAAAATAGGACTGGGGGTGTAGCTTGGGGGCAGAATGCCACCTGGGTTCAATCCCCAATACCACATACATACACACACACCCCTAAGGGATTTTTTTTTCTTCTTTTTTAGGTGCTTTGTACTGTTACATTTGATTCATTAGAATCCAATATTAAGTCGGATCGAATTATAACAGCTATAAAGTAAGTTATCTTTTTACAATGTTCTGTTTTATGTTTGTCTCTATACATACATTTGTTTATATGGTATATTTCTAGTCATTATTGTGTGTGTGTGTGTGTGTGTGTGTGTGTGTGTGTGTGTGTTTTTTACTGGAGTTTAAATCCAGGGGCACTCTACCTCCAAGCTATAACCCCAGCCCTTTTTATTTTTTGTTTTTAAACAGGGTCTCACTAGGTTGTTGAGAGTCTTACTAAGTTGCTGACACTGGTCTCAAACCTGGAATCCTTCTGTCTCAGCCTCCTAAGTACTAAAATTACAAACATGTGCCAGCATGCCCAGTTTATTATTTTTTTAATCTGTATCTCTATACTTCATTTTTCTACTTATGAAGTCAAAATTTCAAGAGATTTATATGTAAACGTGCTATATTGTCTTCTAAATCATTTGTTTGGATCATATAATCTAAATGATTCTTTTTCTCTAAAACCATTTTTCAGAACTGAATTCCTAGGCAATTTCGAATGGGTAGGGTTTTTTGTTTTTGTCTTTTTTTTTTTTTTTTCCCATTATAAATGAGAGAACAAATAAACAGGCAAAAATCCCACTTGCTAAATAAAAATCTGGAGGCTCTTAATGAAAACCTTGTCTAATCCCAAGCTCCATTGTGATTTTGTTCAGAAATAGTTGGCTCTCCTCCCATGTTCTTAAAAATCAGCAGGAAAATCATGATGATCAATTTTAGAGGATCAGTCCCACCAGCACCATTGCATCAGAGTCCTGATACTCACAGCCACTTCTTTCTTTCCTTGGTGTCTAATGGGGCCACTTCCCTTTTCCTGGTTAATGATCCCAGAAGACCACAGGATTCTGCCTTCCTCTCCTACCGCCCAACTGATGAGGGTAATCCTAGTACTTTTGCGATAGCTACCTGACTTGTTTTTCATATTTCTGATAAAAATTGACAATGTAGTTGTAAGGCTGGAATGTTCATCTTAATAATATGAGGGGGGGTTACATTTTGTATTTTATATTCCCACCTGAGCCAAAAATTGTTTTCCCTACCCTTCTTTTTTTTTTTTTTTTTTTTTTTTTTTTTTTTGCAGTACTGGGGATTGAACTCAGGGGCGTTCTACCTCCGAGCTACACCCCCAGCCCTGTTTTTTATTCTTTATTTTGAAACCGAGTCTCACTAAGTTGCGGAGTGCCTCACTAGGTAGCTGAGGCTGGCCGCGAACCCGGATCCTCCGGTCTCAGCCTCCCGAATGCTGGGATTACAAGCGTGCGCCACCACACCCGGCTTTCCCTACCCTTCTTTACTCTTTGTTCTTGTCTAGAGAACCCCCATGTGTTATAGTCTTAGATTTGTAACTAAGTATATGAAGGGACACATATCACTTGTCTATATTAATCTTTGGTTTTCTTTTCTTGTAAAATGCAGGTATTGTGCCAGTGGTTTCTGTCTTCCTCTCTAGCCCCCCAAATTATGATTCCTTTAGTCTTCTGAAGGAGTTTAGTTTTTTAGATGTTTTTCCAAGACTCTAGTTTATGGTTATGCACATTCTGTCCTACCTCGGGATTTTTCTAAATCTCCAAAGATGGGTTCCATTTGTAATTCTACCCAAAAAGATACTATTGGTCCTAAGAGCCTGTTGTGTGACTTCATGGGTAAACCTGGTTTCCTGTCACCAAGAATTGTTTTACAGAAGTTCTTTTTTCAAACTCTGAAAAGATCTTTGCATGTCACATCTTCTGATTGCTCTCAGCTATATCATTTCAGTTACTGTTCATTTCACATATGGACTGGGAGAAAGATCATAACTAAACAATTATGGTTATAACATTTAGGATCCTCTCAATAGTTGTTAATGCTTAAAAATACATGTCTTCTTCCATACTATTCAAATCTGAATACTTAAGAGCTTGTATTTGAGCAAAATTATTTTCTTCTGTCTTTGTAGAATTTATCATAAGCCCCAGAGTTGAGGGGAGAAAGAGCCATTTCTTAGCTAGTTGGGAAGCTGAGGCCAGAGGATCACTTGAGCCTAGGAGTTCAAGACTAGCCTGTGCAACTTAGTAAGACCTCATCTCAAAAAAAAGAGAAAAATCTCTTATTCATCCTTCTAATTCTTTATGTTTTCTGTTTCAGACTAACTTTCATTAATACCCAATCATTTTGTAATCCTCTTAAATCTTTTTTAGTTATTTATTGAAATAGATTTATGTCATAATGTTTTTAACATTTTGCCTTTTGTTTACAGTGGAATAAAAGATAAAAATTTCATGCTGCACTATGAGGTAAGGTAAATTTTTCTCCAACATTTTGTGAAAAATTTCTAGAATACAGCAAAATGGAAAGCACTTTACAGTGAATACCACTACCTAGGTTCTCCCATTAACATTTTATCAGATGTCTGCAAGGTTGATTTGAGGTCTGTTATTTTATTGCATACAGAAGGAATTAAGAGAGATAGATAATAGCTTTTCAATCATTAACTTCCTATTTTGAGTCATACATAAAAGTTAAAAGTATAGTAGAGCCAGCTGTGGTGGCCCACACTTGTAATCCCAGTACTTGGGAGGCTGAGACCAGAGGATCCGGGTTCACGGCCAGCCTCAGCTACTTAGTGAGGCTCTCTGCAACTTAGTGAGACCGTGTTTCAAAATAAAGAATAACAAATAGGGCTGGGGGTATAGCTCAGAGGTAGAATGCCCCTGAGTTCAATCCCCAGTACCGCAAAAAAAAAAAAAAGTGTAGTAGACAGTGTTGTTTTAGGCAGGAAAGTTATACCTGTACATATGTATGTCAAACAAAAATAGGGTTTCTCAGATACCTCAAATGACAAATGACTTTCTCCCATCAGCTCGTTTAAATGTTCATGGTTACTCAGTTGATGAATAGTAACAGATCTGAGATATTTTAACACTGTTACTTTATATATATGAAGTTATTAAATGCTTTTAATTTTATTACTTGAAGCATACACTATGAGAAGCTAATGAAAGTAACAATATTACTTTTGAGTAATATTGTTAGCTGCCCAGCATCCCAACATTTTACTTTTATCAAACCTGCTATAATGAATAGAGAACATAATATGTAGAAAGTATATGCTGCAAACTGGGCGTGGTGGTGCACACTTGTAATCCCAGCATTTGGGAGGCTAAAACCAGAGGATCCGCATTCCCGGCCAGCCTCAGCTACCTAGGTGAGGCATGCAACTTAGTGAGACCCTGTTTCAAAATAAACGATAAAAATAGGCCCGGAGGTGTAGCTTGGAGGTAGAATGCCCCTGAGTTCAATCCCCAATACCACAAAAAAAAAAAAAAAAAAAAAAAAGAAAGTATATGCTGCAGAATATCCATAAACCTGGAGATTCACACAGGTCTTGAATCCCTTATAAATATCTTGTTCCAGCTGGGTGTGGTGGTGCATGCCTGTAATCACAGTACGTAGAAGGCTTAGACAGGAGGATCACAGGTTTGAGGCCAGTCTCAGCAGCTTAGGAAGACCTTCAGCAACTTAGCAAGACCCTATTTAAAATAAAAATAGCCTGGCATAATAGCAAATGCCTGTAATCTTCAATAGTTGGGAGACTGAGATAGGAGAATCACAAGTTAGAGGCCAGCCCCAGGAACCTAGTGAAACCCTTAGCAACTTAGTGAGACAGTGTTTCAAAAGAAAATGGGCTGGGGATATAGGTTAGAGATAGAATGACACCTAGGTTCAGTCCACAGTACTAAAATAAAGTAAATAAAAATAAAAAGGGCTAGGGTGTACTTGCAGGTAGAATGCCCATGGGCTCAATCCCAATTCAAAAAATATGTATATATCACCTATTCTGGATATACCCAGATGCTACAGAAGTCAGACAGGAATTATAATTGATTAAAGCACATCCTTTGTCATATGCAAGTGAGCACATGCACTCTGTGAAACAGCTGTAGAAAATGCAGCTCTAGCTAATTACTGGGAAAGGCAGTGAGGAAAGGAGTTAGAGAAGGATTATTATTACCATACTATTCCATTTTTAAAACCCTTCTAGTATAAAGTACAGGTACTAAAAACCATATAAAACAAAAGATGGCTTAATGAGTTTTCCTTTTCTTTCTTTGTTTTTTGGTACTGGGGATTGAAACCAGAGGCATTCTGCCTCCTAGCTCCACCCCCAGGCCTTTTTATTTTATTGTTTTAAAAGAGGGTCTCCTCCCTAAGTTGCTGAGACGGGCCTCAAACCTGCAATTCTGCTTAACTTTTTTTTTTTTTTGCGGTACTGGAGATTGAACCCAGGGACTTTCTACCTCCAAACTATACCCCCAGCCCTACTTTTTATTCTTTATTTTTGAAATAGGGTCTCACTAAGTTGCAGAGAGCCTCACTAAGTAGCTGAGGCTGGCTGCAAACCTGCAATACTCGTGTTTCAGCCTCCCAAGTACTGGGATTATAAGCGTGCGTCACCACGTCCAGCTCTCTCATAATTTTATAGTAACCACTTCCTTGCATTTCCAGTGTATATTCATAGATACTTTAGTCTCGTCCATTTTTTGGAAATTTGATACTTCTTTGAGTCTCTTAATCTATATATTTCTCCTCCATTACATCTTTTTCCTTACAGTCTATCTGCTGAACCCCAGAGCTATTTGACCCCCCCCATCTAGGTATTGCTGATTGCACACTCATGGTGCATTTCAGCATATTCCTCTCTCCATTCAGCTTCCTGCCAAATCACTCCTAGATCCAAGACATGATCAGATTCCTATTTAATTGCTTCTTGTGTGTGTGTGTGTGTGTGTGTGTGTTACTGGAGATTGAACTCAGGGGCATTATACCTCCGAGCTACACCCCTGGGCCTATTTTTTATCCTTTATTTTGAAACAGGGTCTCACTAAGTTGCGGAGTGCCTCACTAGGTAGCTGAGGCTGGCCGCAAACCCGGATCCTCCAGTCTCAGCCTCCCAAATGCTGGGATTACAAGCGTGCTCCACCACACTCAGCTGATTGCTCCTTTTGAAAACTTTTTTATTAAATCAGAATTCCAGATTTTTATATGAAATCTCCTAATTTTTAAATGATCACAACTTATTCATATTCCATGAGGATAACATAACCATAAAAAAGGTTTATAACCTCTGACTAAGATAAAACCCTTATCAAAAAGATACATATTCCCTCAATGTGTGCTTCTTTTTTTTTTTTTTTTTTTTTTTTTTTTTTTTTGCGGTACTGGGGATTGAACTCAGGGGCATTCTACCTCCGAGCTATACCCCCAGCCCTATTTTTTATTCTTTATTTTGAAACCGAGTCTCACTAAGTTGCGGAGTGCCTCACTAGGTAGCTGAGGCTGGCCGCGAACCCGGATCCTCCGGTCTCAGCCTCCCGA